>PVLA01004378.1:0-88993 GCA_004027455.1 Hydrochoerus hydrochaeris | reverse complement strand
AGATTTTGGTGTCACTATTAGCATATCAGACACAAGATACATTTATCTTCTATAAAAGCAAGGCCCTAGAAATAGTGACTTAAAGCAATAAAACCATGAATACCACATAGTAGCATAAACCCACTGCCATGTTGGTGCCTCAGTCTATTTCTTATTTTTTTACTCCAGTGCCCTTCCTATGAAAAAGGCAGGATGGGCCAACCTATATGAATGCCCTGACCCCCTTTCCCTGTTAGGATACAGTTTGGAATTTGTATACCTCACTTCTCTCATTTCAGTGATCAGAACTTTGCCGCCTGATCTATCAGTAGAAATGGGAAATAGTGTTCATTGCAGGTAGGTTTATGCCCAGATAAAAATTCTGTTACTGTTATACTGCCATAATGCTTAGCAGAAGACCACTGAGAGTCTTTGCTTACTATACTTCCAAAAAGAAGCTATGTAGCCAGATAACATAATGACATGTCCTAAATTAAGATTTTCATGGGAATACCCAGCTAAAAGTCATATGCATGTGATGGACATTTGTCCTTGGCTGTCTCTCGTCCACTCACTCCAGCTCTACAAATTCCCGTTTTCACTTGGGACTCCAGTCCATCTGTCAGTCCACATGGTTCTGCAGTGCTGTGCCATTCCCTCCTCCAGGTGTGACTCGCTATCTGGCCTTGTGCATCAGAGCACCATGTTCCCTAGACAACGATGGCTGTGCCAGGAAGGGCAGATGACCTCATTTCCATTATAAGGAAAGCAGATTTTCTTTTGGAATTTGGCAGTCATCCAGCTGCAAGAATCTTAGCAATCGAGTTGTTTGCTTGTTTGTCTGTTCTGCCCAGCACCCAGCCACATTTGGAGTCTTCTCTATACTGGAACTTCACAGTTAACAAGATTCAGCAAATTCTCCTCCTGCTTTTTCCCCCTTTACACATCTATGTAGTGGCTTTTCTGTAAATCTTCAGTAGCAAGAGTACTAACACACAGTTTTTACTATTTTCACATTTCCAAAATGAAAACTATATAGCAAAGACTTAAAGTATTTTTTTAAAAAAACAAGTGAAAGATCTTAGAGATTCATATATTTAAGCAAGTGTGCTGTTATTATACAGCAAAGAGATACAAAGCATCATTCTACACTGTGCTTCTAGAATCTGAGGCACTAATCTGATGATGGACTTCAAAATATAGTCCAGTGATTTTTTCTCATACATATTACTAAGTAACTGATATTTTTTTCGTGAGCTTAAAAATTTGGTCATTATCAAGAATTCAGCAATAAATTTCTTCTAGAATGAAGTAGGAGTAAAAATGTTTTTAAAAGCATCTTTCTAGTTTTCTTTCTAAAGCTGCTTTTCTAAAGTTCAAACTCTCCTTTCACAGATGCCAGATTCTCATCCTGTGGTTCTTAAAAAGCACAATACTTTCTCCTACATTTAGGGGGGATAAATAATTCACAGTAAGATAATATCGAATGTAACATCAAACTAATCAAACTTCTTCCAAGACCCTAAAGAAGTATCTTCAAAAGGAAATGTTGAAGAAAAATTTTATGAAGTTATATTTTCTAATAATGTCAGAATAATAAGAAGCATTTGTGATACATTTTTTGTTTGGAAAAGCCCCATTTGATCAGTGGGATGACTCTTCCTGTTCACAAAGCACAGGAGCTTAGACAGCTCATGCAACTGCCAACCGTTGTATATAAGGATCTTAGAGGTCCCCAGCACATATTCTCTAAGGAAGGATTGTACCAGAATTATTTTAGAAATGATGGATTCATCTTGTTTTAAAGACTGATAGAGATCTCCATTCCTTTCTTAAGAATGGATTTTGTAGTATAACAAGCAGCATAAGAATTACCAAATATGTTTATCCAAATCCTTTGAGCTGAAATTCTTCTGTTCTCAGTGGAAATGAAAAGTTGCTGACAACTGTCATTGGAGAGAGAATCCCTCATATATTTGGATACCTTTATTAAAATCTCTTCTTTCACCAAGTATGCTGGTATATACTGTGATCTCAGCATTGTGGTAAATTGAAGTGGGAGAATTCCTAGTTTGAGCCCAATATGGGCAACATCGCAAGACCCTGTCTCAAATTTAAAAAAAAAATGTTGGGGATATAGGTGATTGAGAACGCCCGGAGTTCAAGCCTCAGACCAGGGAAAAATGACTCTTCTAAGTCATTTTTGGCTGTTACAACGGAGCATGCTACTACAGTATAGTGAGTACTATGGGACAAACATGTTGCTGAACACTCTAAAATGCATAGGACAGTTCTACACACACACACACACACACACACACAGAATTATCCCCCACCCGATTTTTAATATTTATTTATTTATTTATTTATTTGCGACAAGGTTTTGCTATGTAGTTCAAGCTGGCCTTGAACTTGCTTACATAGCCCAGGCTGGTCTCAAACTCATGGTAATCCTCCTGCCTCAGCTTTTCAAGTGCTAGGATTGCAGTTGCACCTGCAAGTGTGCCACCACGTGCAGTTTATCCCACAAATTTTAAAATACGAATTTGGTATATTCTGCTACCTTTCATTTACTCTTATTTTCCAGACTTTTAATAGTCACTTGAATTTTCTCTGAATCTCCTCTCACACTTATATCTCCTCTCTAACTTACATTATCCTACTTAAGAAGGATTCATACATGGTCCTGACTGCTGCTGACCACTAAGGACAGTTTACCTCACAATTCTTCAGGCTGTGAACCTGCTGTGTGAACATGAACGTGCTGTGTGAAGGTTATAGACACAGAACCTCTCTGAACACAATAATGACCCACATCAAATGTTGATAGAACATTTGGATCAACACAGTTCAAGTTCTACCCAAATAACATGACCAGAATGTCTGCGACTGGTGGAAAAGAAGAGGGGAAGAGGGTATGGGTAGGGAAAGGAAAATCTTCCAGAGTTAGAGCCACGCAATAAAGAACGAGGGCAAATGGAAAAGAGAAGTTTCTCAGCACTCACTCTTGTTACTCTGAATGTAGGGGAGGAAGAAGAAAAGGCTGAGTAAGACTTGTGGCCTCAGATATGTTTTACTGCAGCCTGAAGACATGTTTCAGATAACTTTCTGTGATTTCTTAAACTTCTGTAATATTCTCAATGTTTGTTTATTTTTTATCTATTTCTCAATAATATGGAGCAGTGAAAACCCTTAAAATGAAAAGGCTTCTGGGCCTGCTTCAAACATGGTAAGAGTCCCTCTGTTACAGATCAATGAGAAGTGTTCCCCAAACAACACTCTCTCATGGTCACTTTTGTGTGTTGAGGGCTTCATCCTCAATGCAATTGCATTCAGAAGCGAGGATGATTAGCTCATGAGAGCACTTACCTCATCAATGGATAGTCAATGGATGATTCATGGCCAAATGTGCTATTAGGAAGTGGAGCCCAATTGAAGAAAGTAGATAACAGGAACATGTCTTTAGAAGATATATCTTTTCCTTGCCTCCTTCTCTGAGCTTTTCCTGCTCTTTCCTCAGGCTGGCTGCTACATACTTCCACCATGGTGTTTTGGCAATACCACAGGCCTAAAAGCAACAGACCCACTAGCCATGGATTGAAACCATGAGCCAAAATAAATCTTTCTTCAAGTTACGTATAGCTGGTATTTTGTCACAGAGATGAAAATCTGACCAACCCACTCTGTTTGAGGCAAAATTTGGGAATAAAAAGGATTTCTGGAAGAAAAATTGGGAGGGCCGTAGCTAGGAAGAGACACAATCTGTGAAAGTTCCTGAGGTCTTCAAGTAGGAACATGGGACCATAAAGGGTTGGAGCTGAAAAAGTTCTTCAATTCTTTGAGATGGATACCGAGTTCTCTTTTACATAGTGCCTCATTCATGAGAGAATTTAATACATAGTTATCTGATTTTGATTAACATTTTGCTCCTAACTACTGCTCTTAGATTCAAATTATAGTTGCTAGAGGATACAAAGAAGAAGAAGAAGAAGAAGAAGAAGAAGAAGAAGAAGAAGAAGAAGAAGAAGAAGAAGAAGAAGAAGAAGAAGAAATATGCTGAGATTTGCATAGAGATCAAACAACTGTTTCATTCTAAAACCATAGATTCTGCCATTTGTTGAGATTTCATGTTGGATTTCACATCTCCCATGCTTAATGTCTATAAACACATACATTGTAGACTTTAAACAAAAATCATTTGGTTGGTTTGAGTTCTGTAAGGAATACATAAAATGTTCCTTAAAATTATAATTCCAAGTTTGTTTTTATATTTTTATGGTTTATAAACATTTTATTTGCACACTATCCACTTAGAAAGATAGGTTATATGGATGAATATGAAAAAACTAATTTCAAATTTAGAAGATGGTAGCTTAAAATCTCTTGTATTCTGTCTATTTCCTACTCCAACTCCATTTGCTGAAACCAACAGGTAGGGGGGACCTTAAGAATGAAAATCACAGGCTTGGTATAATGATTTCTGCATTGTGGGCCAGACAAGAGCAGAGGGGTCATAGTGATATGGTATCAATGTGAAGCCCTAAAAATGGTAACTGAGGGCTGGGGATTTAGCTCAGCGGTATAAGCACCTCCCTGGCAACATGAAGTCATGAGTTAGATCCCTGGTACCAAAAAATAAAATAAAATAAAAGATAAAAATGGTAACTCACCTCTAATAGTACCATGAGAGTTGGTCCACTATGATGGCTATGCCCAGTAAAAGGGTGCTATTCTCCTTGGCCCTCAGTAGCTAGGAAAAACCAAAGACTGGGACACCTTGAGATCAAAGAGCAGAAGTCCTGCCTGCCTGCCTGCCTTCTTTCCTTCCTTTCTTTCTTCCTTTTTTATTTCCTTCCCTTAGACCCATCTACCACTATACAGCATCAGATACCACTGTCCTTCTACCTAGTCAGGGCCACTTGCATTTAAGTTACTCCCAAGATCCCCAAGCCAGAATGAAAAAGAGCAAATTAATTAGAGTAAGTCCCTTATGAGATAAAGTTGCTGGAGAGACAGAGGACAACCTGTACAGTAAGAAGACAATTAATAATTAATACTAAGAGTTAAGTGTAACACAAAAGACTTTCTAGTAATAAATAAAACCTTGATTTTATATGAAAAATTTAATAATAAAGTTCACTGTTAAGAATCAAATTAGAAGCCTAAAAATCCAGTGGGAAACATATTTCAACAAAACACACACACACACACACACACACACACGAAAAAATTGTGACCAAATAAAGAAAAAAAAATGGAGGTTTGAACCTGAGACAAGATTCTAAAAGGGAAAAAGGGAGCACATGAAGAGAAATGACAGTAGAAGGCAATGTGTTTGTGTTGAAGAAAATTTTTAAAAATTTCAAAAGAGCTGAAGATGGAGCTCAGTGCAAAAGCCCTGGATTCAATCCCCAGTACTGCAGAAAAGTAAAACTTCTTTGTCAAAGTCTTGTAAAGAGTGAAAGATAAACTACAGTCAGGGAGTAATTTACAAACTACATATATGAAAAAAGATTAATGCATAAAATACACAATGATTTCAAATAGAAAATGAGCAAAAACATGAACAGTTTTTTTTTTTTGAAAGATTCTGTAGATAACAAGTCAGCACATGAAAAGATATTCAACATAATCAGCCATCAGGAAAGTGCAAACTAAAACTGCAATGGAATTTCACTGCACCTTTCAATATTGTAAAAATAAAAATGAATGACAACACCAAATGCTGGCAAGGATACAGTATGACTCACATATTGCTGGTATGAATGTAAAATGGAAAACAATTTGGTAATTTCTTGTAAAACTAAACTTGGAATTACCATACGGCCCCAAAATTGCACTCTTGCACATCCATCCCAGAGAGATGAAAACTTACATGTGCATGTAAAACCCATATTTGAACCTCTGCACCAGCTTTATTGCCAATAACTGCAAATAAATAGTTGACAAAACAAAACAAAAACCTGGAAGATCTTGGATGTCAACAGGTGAATGATTAAATCAATTGTGGCATAGACATACTATGAAATACTCAGCAATAAAAGTGAACAGTTAAGTTGAACCTGGTGGCTCATGCCTGTAATCATAGCACTTGGGAAGCTGAGGCAGAAGTGCAAGTGCAAGGCCAGACTGGGCTACATAGTGAGTTCAAGGTCACGCTGAATTACATAGCAAAATCCTGTGTAAATAATAATAATACTTAACAGTTTAGATGAGTTACTAGGGAATTATGCTGAGGGGGAAAAAATCTCAAAAGTTTATATATAATTCCATTCATATGGCATTTCTGAAATGATACAATTTTAGAAATGGAAAAGAGTGTATTGGTTGCTAGGGACAAAAGGGCAAGCGGGTGGGAATCATAAAGGAGCTGTGTAAGAGATTCACCTTCACATGTGGTAATAGAACTATTCAGGATCTTGACAATGGTGATGAATACACAACTAATGGAATATTATAACTAAAGGCCCAAATTATTGCAAATAAGTAAATCTAGGAAAATCTGAATAAAAGTGATGGCTTGTACAGTGTTGAATTTCTAATTTTGATATTGTACTAAGGTTTTTCACAACATTACTCTTATAGTTTATGTCTAGATATCCCCCCAAAGCCTCATGCAGCTATGGGGGATGGGTATTTCAGAGATGGTTGAATCTAGAGTTTGTGATTGACTCATGTTCCAATGCTGGGATTAAGGGTGTGAGTGCTACCTCACTCTAGGGTAGGTACACTGGATACAATATAAGGGACAGAAAGAAGCCTGTCTTGCTCTTTTTTATTGCTTTTCTGTCTTTTGCTGCCATAAATGGTTGCCCCTCTGCCTTGTGCCACCTGCCTTGGAACAAACCAGTTATAGATAGAAACCTCTACAAATTGTGAGCTAAATAAACCTTCCCAGGAGGAGCTAAAGATGGCAGACCAGTAAGTGGCAAAATGCAAAGCTTCCCTGAGAGAAACAACTTATATGCCAAAATAAAAACATCCTGGAGAGGTCCAGACAGAGGGAGATGGATCCTCTCAACCCACAAAGAAACTAAAGGGAAAAGAGCTGGCCAAACACAAGGTCGCAGGGCTACCATCTAAGCAGTGCAGATTCATGACCATAGGGTTCTTGCTGGAGCTGCCCAAATTCATAATCACAGTGCGCTCGCCATGGGGGCTGCCATGGTCATGCTGAAGTCAGGGGTCTGTGAGCCCAGTGGAGAAAGGACCCAACGTGGAGACACTAACTCACAGTGAGTGCTCGGAAAAAGACCCTCCCATGGGAAAGGGACGACCAACTGGACAACATGTTGGAATCAGGCAGGATGCGCCTAAACTAGGAATGGCAGTGACTTCAGTTGGTTGCTCCCTGCCCAGAGCAGATTAGTGAGATCTGCCTGGCCTGAGTCATGCCCCTGGCTGGGACCCAGTGAGCTGTCTCAAACTGATTTCGTAGGCGCAGCACACACTAACTTGGTGAAGGCCCCAGTGGGTTGACTGACTCGGAGGGGAGAGACCAGCATATGCTGCCCTTGCTTGCACCTCAGTGACCAACAACAAACTGGAGAGGGCAGAATGCCCTAGCCAACATGCTTCAGAGGAACCATAGCTAACAAGGAAAGGGGTTGGGATCTCCACTATATACCTGTATGGAAGAAACCAAAAACATGACAAGAAAAAGACATAAGAAAAAGATCCCAGCCCCCAACCCTGTGAATGTTGACCCTGGGGAGGTAAATACAAAAGAGACTGAGGGCAGCAAACATGCAATATCAGACATGGCATCAGCAGAAATAAAGAGATATTTTCGTGACCTCACAGATGAGCTCAAAACTGAAATATTAGTTCAAGTAAGGCAAGATATAAGAAGATTAATAAAAGAAATGCTAAGCACCTCTCAAGAAGACACAGATGAATGGAGGAACACAAAAAAAGGAGAGAAACATTTGATGAAGAATATAAAGAAAACCTAGAATACATGAAACAGATTCAAAGAGATTACCAGGAAATTAAAAACTCCATCAAAAGCTGGAAAAATTGCTTCACAGAAACTAGAGATAAATTAACAAAACTTGAAGATAGATTTACAATGACTGATCATGAAAGGAAAGATCTCTTAAAAGAAACTAGGGGAGAGAAGTCAAGATGGCCGATCAGTGAGCAACAAAACACAAAGCCCCCCGGGAGAAACAACTCATATGCCCGAATAAAACACCCTGGAGAGACCCAGACAGAGGATGATGGATCATCTTGACACAGGAAGAAATTAAAACGTAAAAAAGCCCATCAAATACACCGGGACTACAACTGAAACAGCTAAAAATTATGGGACACGGCATTTTCGTTCACAGTGACTTGCCAAGTTTGCACCAGCTTGAATCCGCGCTGGCTGGCAGAGCCGCCCAAACTCATTCCCACCACCACTCACAGGAAACACAACAGCACTGAAGTCAGGGGTTGGTGAGCCCAACAGAGAGTGGAGCCGGCGAAGGGACCTTTGTTAATCCACTAATATTGTTATGTACTGCTATATTCAATTATACTGCTATATTCATTTATGCCTGATGATATACACAATTCTATTGAAGATAATAAGAAACAACACAGCAATCATTGTAGATCACCTTGTACTGTTGTTTTATATGACTTTTTGTTTTCATGTTTTTATAGGAATTTGTTTTGTTTTGTCTTGCTAAGTTTTGTTTTTCCCTCTAATACAGAAAGGATAGAAATACATGTAGAGATTCATGCATGCATAGCTGTTTACACTCTCACTGTTTGAATACCTACTTTGTATGCTTTAATTTTGTACCTTGAACAACTATTTCTAAGAGGACAATATGTAATTTATCAACTAGTGATTTCTTATTGTTTATCTTTTTTTTTTTGAAATTCTGTATTATCTCTACCCTTTACATGCTTTTGTTTCTTTTTAAATAAAAAAATTTTAAAAAAATAACAAGGAAACAGGTAGTAACAATACAAAGGCTAGGAGACAACAAGAGGATCTATAACTTAAGAATAAAAAACTTGAGTGAAGAAGCAGGGGTAAATAAAAAGGAAATAAAAAGGCTATTCACAGAAATAATTAAGGAAAACTTCCCAAGCATAGGAAAAGGAAATCATATTCAGATATATGAGAACTCCAGCCCCCTACAACCAAAACAGAGAAAACAGCCAGACATATAATAATCAAGGTCCCAGAAATTCATCACAAGAACAGTATATTAAAAGCCATCAGAGAAAAGAAACAGATCACCCATAAAGGAAAACCCACCAAACTCACAGCAGTCTTCTCAATACAAACCATCAAATGAAGAAGAGCTTGGAGTGAAGTACTCCAAGCCCTTGAAAGAAAATAACCTCCAACCCAGATTGATGTACCCTGCAAAACTGTCTCTCAAAATTAATGGAGAAACAAAAATTCTTCCATGATAAAGAGGAACTGAGGGAATTTGTGACCACCAATCCAACCCTACAAAAAATACTGAAGGACATTCTAGAGAAAGAGGAAAAAAAAATACTAGAATTTCAGAAACGGTGGTAGAGAGGCCTCAATAAATGGGACAGACAGTGAAATGAAGGAGAAAAGTAGACAATCAATGACAGAAAAATAGCATAGCAGAAATGAGGCAGTGATGGTTGGCTATAATCTCTAACATAAATGGCCTTGATACACTAACAAAAAGAAACACGAGCAGAGTAGATCAGGAGGTAGAGTCTGTCGAGATGTTCTATATGGGAAATACAATTAACCTGAAAGAGGGGTTATGGACTGAAAATCAAATATGAGAAAACAATGCTCTATGTGACAGGGAACCAGAGAGAAATAGGGGCAACTCAACCACCACCTGCAGATAGGTTGGAAAGACATGATACTTTTGTGCAGTAGAAAACTACTCAGCCATAATGAAGGAAAATCTTCAGGCTTTTGTAGGTAAAGAAATACAACTTGAGATCAAGTCCAGGAGTGGGAAGGTTCAGAACCACTTAAGTAAATAGCAGGTTGCCCCCACCAATCTAAAAACAGCCAGTTGGTGGGACCCAAAATGTGCAGTGCACCCTGTGGGAGTGAAAGGGGAGGAATTGTCTAAAAAAGGAAGGCAGAGGATATTGTTAATAGTGTATCAGTATTTAAAATCCACATCACTCTCACTGCTCTGTTTAGATGGATTATATTCTGTTCCAGTTTGTCTACTTATACTACATTTGAGGGCACAGACAGCAATCCTGAAAATAGCAGGATATAATATGGTAATCATCTTTAATTTCCTATTAACTTAATTTGAAGTCTTGTATAACTTACACTGTCTTACTATGACTGATCTTATTTGAATCTGGTTTTTTAAATTGCTGTTTTGTATTGACTGATTTTATTTGAGTCTGTTATGATTGATAATATCAAGTCCGAGAGTATAGGCAACTACACTGAAAATGACAAGATTCATTAGGATGCCCAGTCTGGTTTGATTATTACCTGCTTTTGAAGTCTTATAATGTCTCCAATGTTTCATTTTTATTAATATTGTTATGTACTTCTATACTCAATTATACTATGCTTGGTGATATAGACAATTCTATTGAAGATAAGAGACATCATAGTAACCACTGTAGATCACCTTGTATTGTGGTTTTATATGACTTTTTCATTTCATGTTTTTCTAGGAATTTGTTTTGTTTTGTCTTTCTTTGTTTTGTTTTTCCCTCTAATATAGAAAGGATAGATATACATGTAGAGACTCATGCATGCATAGAACTTATAAACAGTCTATGATAACTGATTATATAATACATGATGAAATGAACAACTACTTTGAAGAAAAGGAGACACTACAATACCCAATGCTGACTCCATAGCATCAAAATGTGAAATTCAGCAATGCTATTTGTTCAGAGTGATTTTAATCTGTTTTGTTTTGTTTAATTTCAACATACTAGAAGATACGGATAACAATTTTGAAGAGAATGAGAGACACTATGACAACCCTTGTTGACTTCCCTATTGTCTGGTCTTGAAGACCTAAAACGCCTCCATCATCCTATTTGCATCAGTTTTATACTATGTTGTTTTGTATGAATTTACTGTATATGAAGATATGGACAACTTTTTGGAAGAAAACAAGAGACAGTATGATAGATAGTGAAGATCTCTGGTTGTCTTGCTTTGAAATTATGTCTCTTACATTGCTTTCTTATGTTCTGCTTTGTTGTCTTTAATTTTACCCTCTTTAAAATAAAAAAATAAAAAATAAGAAATTTTAAAATAAATAAATAAATAAACCTTACCTCTCTTAACTTTGGACACTGGGTATTTTGTCTCAGCAGCAAGAAAAACTTAACTAAGACAATTACCAGAGAGGAAAATGCATAGTTATATGGAATTTTTCAGTATTATTCCTTAGAGCTACATGTTAATATATGATTATCTTAATATTTCAACTTAAAACAACAGCTACCTTTTAATTTTTTTCAATACCGTATTTTATATACCATCTGTTTTGAGAGTGATACCCAATTTTAGAACTTTGGTTTTTAAAAAATGGAGATAAAGCTAAACTTGGTGGTGCATGCCTATAATCCCAAGAGGATCACTGTGAGTTGAAGGCCACCCTGAGCTTTATAGTGAGTTTAAAACCAGTCTGGAACTATATAGTAAGACCCTATCGCAAACAAACAAACAAACAAACAAACAAACAGATGGAGATGAGAAATGTTGACTCAATCTTAAAACTCCCATGGAAAACTAAAGCTCAAGAATATTTTTAAAATATATGAAACAATAACAGTGACAGGAAATTTGCCTTACAAGATGCCAGAAATAAAACTACAACACAACAATCTCTGGGGCACTGGTCTGACACTGAACAACTAGGTCAGTGGAAAACACCAGAGCCCAGAGTAGACCCCAGGCATGCAGAAATTTAATTCAAGACCAAGGTGGTGTTTCCATTTGGAGGGAAAGAATTCCTTTGAGAAAATGGTACTTGTATGGCTGATTATCCATCTGGAAAAAATACAGTCAGACCCCATGTCATACCATATAGGCTATACACCAATAAAAATCCTGTAAGAATAGTTGGTTATAATGTATAATGTTCATTAGACTGCCAAAAGTTAAAGGAGTGATAATAGCTATTTTGGTTAGAAATAGGTCAAGGAATGACTCTCATGCATCTTTGGTGGAAATGCTATCTTTTGAAAAGGTATGTTTTAATATGCATTTAATAAAACCACGTTCATGACTTCAACACAATTATCCTTCTGGAAATTTAGAATATATGTACTGCAGTGTTTATTGCTGCATTGTGTGTGCATAGTGAGAAAGACTGGAAATATTAATAGCTACAGAGAGACAAATGGGTGACTATATTACATGGCCGCCATACTGTGGAACAGTAGGCAGCCAGGAAGTGGCTTTTGCTTTCTGCCGGAACCTATAAAGGGATTTCTATGAAGCACTGTGGCAAGAGAAATCTAAGGGAGAAAAGCCTCGTGTCTCTTAAATAAGAAACCCAAACCATAAATAAAGAATAAATAAAAGATAGATAATAGAAAGTAGGAAAATAGATCTTTGTTAAATGAGAAGGGGACCAAGAGATGGAGGGAGGGGAAGGGAGCTGAACAGAAAGAAAAGAAAGAAGAGTTATAATGTGTTATGTACATGTACCAACTCCCCATGAGGCATGTGATTATTAGGTACTAGAAACATGTACTAATAAAAAATAAACAATTTTTAAAAGTGCTGAGTAAAACATAATCAATTAAACAATCTTTATTCAATCTACATATGTATTTATGGTTATATGAACCTGGAGAAAAATTTGCATTGCATTCTTCATCCAAAGTATCTGGATGAGAAAGAGTGGGGCAGAAGAAGAGGGGAATGGGGGAAGAGGGAAGGAGAAGATGTAAGCGATACATACATGCATACATACGTACAATGCACGCCTACATACATACGGAGACAAAATAATGTTTATGTGTGTGACAGACAGAAACTATAAAGAATTTCATGCAATATTGTAGGTCTGTATCTACTAACTCTCAGAGATGTTTATAATGAGCTGTTAAATGAAAGGCTGCATAGAACAAGGGGGACACGTAAAAGAAATCAGGACACAGTACTGAATCTTCAGAAACCTGAGCACCCTGTGAAGTCTGAGGATATATGTATAATGATCAACATGCAAACCTCCAAATTATCTGAGTGAATATTTAAGCCTCTGATAACATGATCCTCGCTACCATGCCTTAGCTTCTGGGAGCAGTAGTAAAAGGAGGGCATGGAACAGGGGAGGGAGGAAAGGAGATGGTTCACTTAGTCTTTCACATACATTGTGCCAGAAGCCTGAGATGCTGCCATAATGTTAAAAAAAAAAAAAAATCAAGTGAAGAATTAGTTTGTAAAATCCCAAGTCCAGAGGGCTGAACAAGAAAGAAACAAGTCCTTCATTCTGGTAAGTGGCAGTGCGAGCAAGCAGCGGGTGGGAGAGGAAGAGAACAAGTCAGTGTCTCCCTGTGAGAGCCTACAAGCCTGGGCTGAGAATCAAACATTCCCCCACCCAACCTGTTAGCAACTGGAAGGTGTCCAGGAGAGCCTGAGTTGATAGCAACTAAGGCACATAAAGCAACTAATTTTTGTATTGTTGAGTTGATTATGCTGACCTGAGACCAAAGGCCTGAGCATCTCTTGGGAGGATGACTGTATGCAATATAGCAAATTCGGGCAACATATTCTATCTTCTCTTTGAAGGCAAATATTGTTTTCACTGTTTTGCTTTGTTCTGATCAATTGTCTTGCTCTAGTCAATATACTGTTTTGATAGGTTTTATAATGTTCTGTTTTTGGTTTGATTTTGCTGTACTTGATTAAATGGACAACTATTGTGAAGATAACAAGATATACTATGATAACTATTATTATTATAATAGTTACTGGTAACCTGCTCTGAAGTTCTGTACCAATTTCACTGCATTGTTTTGATTGGCTTTGTTTTGTCTAATTTTGTTGTATTTTACTATCTTCAAAAAAAAAAAAAAAAGCCCAAGCCCAAGTGTTTCTATATGATACCTCAAATGGGTATTCCAATCCTACATGAAGAGCAGGTATCAAAGAGGACTATGCTACACATTTACTTTGGAGATATTGTACAGATATCATTAGCCTAAAGTGTGTTTACTTTAAGGAACATACAAGAGAAAGCAATACCAAAATTTAGGTCATCCCTTCTCAATGGCAAGGATTGAACCCAGGGACTCATGCAGGCGAGGCAAGTGCTAGACCACTGAGCTACAGCCCCAGCCAAGGTTCATAAATATTTACACTCTTTTTGAAAGAATATGAAGCAGCATCTGATAGAAAATAAAGCAAAACAATGATCCTAATACAAAGCACAAGAGTTAGACTGACTCAGTGTGGCTGGAAAAAACAATGCGCGTGGCACTAAGAGACAAAACCGCAATCATTCAGGCCGGGGAGCACTAACTGCGCTCCAGTTCATACAGGAAGAGGCAGCAAGCCAGAGTTGTCATTTAAGATGGTTTGCAGAGGAACGTGGGAAGACCACCAGGGCCCTAGGCAGACTCCAAAACAGAAAAATGTGTGTTCCCTTTCCGCACGACTTTTTCTGCAGCAATTTCCCACTGCCTGTGTCACGGGATGTGGGACAAAATTTTATTTTCTCAAAATTTCAGATTAAGTCTCAAAGTTGTGGACACCAGGTGACAAATGCCCATATGTTGAAAAAACAGATATTAGGTACAGTGCATCCATGCAGATTTACCAGGAGATAACCAAACAGATCTTCAAAAATCAGTTCCAATACCTATTTCCAACTTTCATGAAAGATTAGTTATTGAGATTCTTAGCAGTAAAAGAAGTTGTGTGGGTGAGAGTCTTACAACATGTTTCCTCTTTCACTACCAAATCTAAAGAAGGGGTTCCCCTTGGAAGGAGTCCAAGTGACCCTTTTTAGAGTTTGATGTTGTCTACAAATGGGGGAGATGCTTACCTCATGTTTCAGCTGAAAGCTGGATATCTTGTTACCACAATGGAACATCCAAGCATTTTTGGAAGAAAATGTCTCCAGGAAATTGGGTCAGACAGAATGAAAGTAGAAATTAGTGCCTACTCTTCCCTGAAAATCCATGGGGTGGGAGGAGCCTAGCTAGAGTTGCCTATGGAGGTAAGGAGAAGGGATATAGGTCTGGCTCAAGTTGGGGACAAGTGAGAAGCTCAGAATAGGACAAAGAGAGATAAAGTTTGGATATGGTATTAAACCTTAAAATTGTTCTTCAAACCATGGTTTGAATGCTGCTCAAACAGCAATTTAAAGAGTGGATAAGAAAAATTCTATTTATAGTATTTGTGAAGGCAGAGATGGTAAATACAACTGTCTCCTAAATGCATCTGACAAATGCCAGCCCAGTTGTATCTACCTGCTGCTATCTCCTTAGCTAGAATTCAAGGCTTTTTATCACATGCCTCTTACATATCTATCAAGGTTATTTCTTATTTTTCCCTCATATAACTTTCCATGCTCACGACTTTTCTTCCTTTAGAAGTACTTGCTCACCTTCTTTCTGTTTGTCATTAAAGGCTTTCCCTTCAACTCTGACCTTCTACTCTAAGCCTCCTACCTAGCCAGTCCAGATTCTTAAGACTCACTTGTTCCTCTGAGTTCCACATTGCCAATCAGTAATAACATAAAATACTCTGTCCCCATAAGTATTCTCAGACGGCACAGCCCAGTATTCATTTGATAAATGCAGTCAGCATACACCCACCCTTTCCACTTTGCTTTGCCACTTACTTTTATGTTTATTTATGCTCTATGTCTTGGTCTTAGTTCCTTGAAGACAGAGCAATTATTGCAATTTTTATTATTAGCCTTATTATATTCCTAGATTGGTGTAGTAAATTCTGGGTAAATGTTTGTGGAGAGGGTTTCTGTTGATGGTGATTTGGCACTTGCCCTCTTCCTTTTCTGCAGACCTTTACCACCTCCTGGAGTCTTCTCCATGTCTTTATTGCTTTTAAGTTATCTTCTTGGTGAACTGGGAATCAAAGTCATGAGCTCACTATTACAGAAATGATCTGTAGGCCAAGTTCCTACAAGGGCTTCATGCCACATTTTCTTTGTTTTTAAGAATGGGAACAGTAATGTTTTCCTCTCCATAGTCACTAAGTATATTAGCAGAGGCAAATGAGACGCTGTTAATGATATTGCTCTGTAAATCTGATTATGAGTCATTAACTCTTTGCAGGATCATTTCTGGAAAGATACAGGAATAACTTATTGAAAAAGATACTGGCTTCTCCAAGGGATTTTTCTTTTATATTCTTATCAATTTTGAAATCAAGATTTCAATACTTTAAGAATATGATAGCCAGACCAGGAATCTATTTTGATTCATTTCAAGGATTTAAATAATGTGAAGAAAGCCTCAACTCATATTTCTTCACTCTCTAGAGGTTAAATATCACAACTTAATTTGCATTTCTTGACTTTCAATTAGTCACAAGAAATCGATAGTGCTCTATTTCAACACAAAGTACTTTAAGTACAAGAAAGCAAATAGTCATATTTCACCTTGAGAAACTACCACCATATGGAGAACAATGAAAGATGATGAGATTACCTGGTGGGTTTTACTTGAAATGTTAAATCTCTAGATGATTTGAGAGAACAAGCCCAGAAACTGTAATATCCAGATCACCTGTAATCATCTGAATCCGTTTGTTTATTCCATGAATAAATCAGACAACCCTCCATTTTCCCCTGGGCTGTTTAAAACTAGAGCAACGTATCTAACATCCAACTTTTCCTCCCTGGTGATGGAGAGGCGAAGGCTGATCTCAGAAAAGGACAGCAGGGAGGCAAGATCAGACAATAAGAGTGAGCAGAACTGTCTGGGATACTGGTGAAGAGCAATAGGCGACTGGTGACTTGGTGAAGGGGTCTTTGGAAGCAGGTCAGAGACCAAAGAAAGGTCAATAATACAGACAGAAAACAGTAACTCAGTGCCAAACAATGGTCTGCATAGTGCATCTGGTTGGAACAGAAGCTCCTAAAGCAGCGGCAGGCAAAAGTACATCCCACAGTGTGCTCAGCTCCGACCATCATCAAGGGTGGCAAGTCAGATTGGGTGCCCAGGCCTGGGATCATAAGCTGTCACTTCTTGCAATACATTCCCAGATAAAAAGTTCTCCAGTGAGCTCTGCAATGCCACGGAAAAGCCAGAAAATAGAATTGCTGTTTATTCATTGTCAGTCATTCCTTCATTCAACAAATATTAATTTAGCACCTATTATGTGCTAGTATCTGTTGTATGCTATTGGGATATAGCAGGTGACAATACTGTACATATGCGTTTAGATTCCAGTAAAGGGAGACTGCATACTATACACAAAGTAAATAAGTAAAACATACAGTACTTAAGCAGATATAAGAGCTATGGAGAAAGTGCAGCAGGGTGAAGGGTATCAAGAGTATGAAAAACTTGCCATTTTACAGCACAGATGTCATGGAGAAGGTGATATTGCAGCAGAGACTTGACAGAGGTGAAGGAGGTCATCAGGTGGATATCCAGGGGCAAGATGCTTCAGAGCTTTCCAGGCAAAGAGAACAGGCAAGTTCTGGCTCAAGAAAACACCTGGCATGCTGGAGGGACACCAAGAAGGTCGACGTGGCTGGAAGCCAGGGAGTGAAGAGGAGAAGTTCAAGAGCCAAAGTCAGGGTAGCAAGAAGATACAACAGATACTAGCACACCGTCTAGGTGTTTTGATCGGTAGGAGATGGGGAATTGCTGGGAGGTTGGCAGCAGAGGAATGACATGATGTAATTTAGGGATTTCTTTGAAATAAATGTTATAGTAAGAGCCTGCAAGAGACCAAGAATAGAAAGCAAAGATTTCTTAGGAAGCTGTTGCAGTCTTCTGGAAACAAATGTTATTTGTACAAGCAATGAGAAAATTTTAATCTATTGTTCCCCCATGAGTAGTGAGTAACACATTTGGATATAATAGCTATACTGATTCTTCCTTTTGGCTTTTAATATAACAATTATTATGTTCCGTGGAGACTAATACGCCAGAACGTCCAAAGCATACAGTTGCTCTCAGTGCCATTGATGCACCAGAAATCTAATAAGAAAACTGATCTGGATTCTACTGCACAGTGCACAGCACCCAGTACTGCTTCCAGTCTTTGCAGTTGTAGTGTGTAGTTGTTAATATGGAAATGTGATTTAATCTTTTATCTCTGCAAATTCTTTCAAATAAATTAATTCTTAAATCATAAAAAAGTTTTGTCATGGTATGGATTCTAATTTAGGATCTTTGAAAATATGGTCAAAGTAAGAATTAAAAGCATCATACCTCAGGAATGTGTGCACACCTGTGTGTATAGCGGCACAGTTTGTAATAGCCAGATCTTGGAAACAACTCAATGCCCATCAACTGGTGAATGGGGAAAGAAGATATGGTTTTGTTTTTTTTTTTTCACAATGGAGTACTGCTCTGCCATAAAGAAGGATAAAGCTTGAGATATTTCTAGCTACATGGATGCTCCTTGAGAACATACACTTAAGTGAAATAAATCAGACACACATGTGCAAATACCACATTGTTTCTCCGATGTGAGAAACCAAAAGTGTAAATAAGGATCAAAAGGTATAATAGATACTGTGAAATAGGAAGAAAATGTTTGAATGGGGAAAGGAACAAGGAAGAGGGAAGCAAAGAAGGAAAAAGTAAAATAAATTGAGAAAAGAGGGGAAAAATAGAAACAAAGTTTTTGTAAATGGGGAGGGGAGGAGGGGTTGAAAGTAGAGTAGGGGAATGGGTAAAAAAACAGAATCAAGTTCTATCATACACAGGAATAAATTCTCTATGATGAATGTGATCATTATGCGTATCTAAAATGTACCAAGAAAATCTGAAGGAAATGAAAATATGGTCAAAGTACTTAATGAAATGTTAAAAGTGGGGGATGAGTCTCCACTTCCCTTTCACCAAGGGCTCTGTGCCTGAGCAGTAGCTTCATCCCAGAAGCAGGCAAGTGGTGTGATGTGACAGAAGTATGCAAGATGCAGAGTCAGGCGGTGACCAGTCTCTGACTAACTGCAGCACTTGAGCAAGTCACTTCTCTCTGTACCTCAGGAGCCAACAGTATTCACTCAGCTGGGCGGGCCCTGGTGATGAGTTCAGCTAAAGATTCAGTAGTAATGGGTGGGGTTGGGTAGATGTTTAGTGCGAGTCTCAGCAAAATATTCAGGTGAATTAAACACATTTCTAAATAGCTCGTCTATGTCTATTTAAATATTCTTGCTGGGAAGCCTCTGCTTCTTTTGGCTATTGTATTGGCTGACACCCAAAATGTGTTTTTTCACTCAGGCCTTTTATACTAATGTTATCCTAAATTGAAAAGCAGAATGGATCTTGTGCCTCTTTGACCTTTATTCTGTCCTTGGAGCTGCGGGGTCCACCTTGACCAGCTATTTGGAGGACTCCTCCCATGGCAGGTGGAAAACACAAGGCAGGGAAAATTGACATCGGGCCCAGATTTCCAGGTACAAAAAAGATGCCTGCAAATCCACCCAGGACCTGTGGGTTGGGGAAGAAGTGGGCAGGGAGTTTTGTCTGCTCTGAGATGCCACGGCTGACATGAACTGTACACACAAGCCTAAGACATGCTGTGACAGAACTGATAGTGCCACAGATGGCTGGGCAGAGGATAATGACTCAGTTCCTGCAGTGAATGCAGGTGATGAGTCTGTGGATATCAATGGTGGCAAAGCGCTTTCAGCCTCTGGAGTGAGTGATTTTTTTGTTTTTGAAGATAAAGATTAAAGTCTTTTATTCTGTCTTATATGTTTGGTGACTGATTTTACTATTTTTATATGCAGTTTTTTAAAAAATTGGTTCAAATTTCCCCTCTTTGCTCCTCATAATCTAACCACAGAGAAGTCTGTTCAAGTGTACCATTTCCGTATTCTTTGTGACCACTTTTTACAGAGATATTCTTTGGTCCCTGTGTACTGAAGTCTGCTAAGTAGGATTCTTTGGTTTCAAGCACAGAAACTGACAGGCTAATCTCAGTAAAAATGCATTTACTGAGAGGTTACTAGGAGTTCACAGAACCAACAAGAAGGCTGGATGCAGCTTTGGAATGAGTCAGCTACAAAGACAGTTATTGAAAGCTAGAAAACAAAATCCAGAGGAATGGCCTCACACAGCAGAGGCCCTCTGGTGTCTTCGTAACAACTGCATGGCTTCAGTCCTGAGTGCAGTCATTCTCTTCTTCCCTGGGATCAAGATTCTGACTTGGGTGGGGGAAGTGGTGGTACTCAAGATAAGATTAGCATGCACAAATTGTCTTAGGAGACACACATGGAAAGAAGAATGGGGAGGGAGCTAGGAAGACTGAGTCATCAGATCATAATGCATATCTGGCACCAAGTACAGGAAAGAGAAGAAAAATAAGATGGATGTATTCTAGGTGTTTCTACAGCCCAAGGAAGGTTTGCAAAGATACTTGGTGAGTTCTCAAGCCAAAGCCGCCCACCAGGGAGTTGTATATATCCCAAAAATGGGCCTTCCATATTTGTCATGGGCTTGGAGCAGCCTGGGGGGAGTGTGGCCATGAGTAGATTTCAGCAGGCAGCAGCTGGAACCCTGTGTCAGTCTCGTTTCCTGTGGCTGAGCTCTGTGAGGTACATTCTCATGGTTGCTTCAGGGACTGGCAGGTATAGCTTGGGCTGTGTGACTAATCGGGTACCAGGGAGGGGCCCTGGTTACAATATCTAAAATAGAGGATGTGATTACATAAAAGGAGACTAGGTAATCGCTAACAGGGAAAATGTAAAGTGGCTAGGAGCTGCTGAACTTCACTGCAGGTGGCTACCTGCTTAGAAATTCCTTCAAATTGACATGGTTTGCAACTCATTTTATGCCAACATTTTTTTTTTTTTTTTTGGTACCTGGAATCAAATTGACAACCTTATACTTGCCATGTGGGTGCTGTGCCGCTGAGCTATATCCCTGGCCCCACTGCCAACATGTAAAAATATATCTGCTTCACCTACATTTGTTTTTAAGACTTTATACAAACTTGTAGTATACTGGAGTTGTCTTTTGGTTATGAATATTTATGGACATTATTACTAGTGTTTATTTATATGGCATATATATTTTAAGGCTTCTTTTTGTTAGTAAACATACATTTTTGTTGTCTGTTACAAATATTCAACATTATCGATTTTTTAGCTATAATTATTTTATAATGCTTTTAGACTTCAATGATTGGTGCATGTTTAGAACTGAAGATAGTTGACTCTGAATTCCAGTATTCTGTATATTGTGTTTATATGAATAAAATAACATTTTCTTTGATTTAAAAAAATACTTTGAATTTACTTGAAATTTTTTACAGTTTTACAATTTCTTTGGCATGTCTTATGTATCAGCACATATGGTAGCTTGGGGAGAAAAATCTTGAAAATATTCATGAAACTTGCATTTAATGTCTCATGAAGAAATAAACTAACAGAAAAATTAACAAGTTCTTTTCTAAGAGTTTAATGAATGGAAGTTAGGATTCTAATTTTTTAGATAAATATTCAAAAAACTTTCAAGTGTACTCCTGAAACTTGAAAATAGCTGCTAGACCTCTTTCTCGCTCTCCTGTCTCTTTCTCTATTCCTCCCTCTCTCTCTCTCTCCCTCTCTCTAATTAAAGAAGGGGTCTTTTAATGTATTTACAGGTTTTATAGCAATGAAACTACAGTTGCAGAAATGTAACAATCCTAGGAAACAACTATTTACATCCTGTATGCTTAAGATATTCTACATTTAAACCCCTCTTGTGAACATGCACTAGCACCGTATGATTTTTATGCATTATCTGAATAAGTCCACCTTTGTCATATAATGCTCACAACAGAGCCACTGGCCCTCCAAGTCAATGTTCCCTACCTTTGAGAACTGCCCCTCCTTTCCCACTCCCTGCCCTCCATTGATTTGAACCAGGTTGATGAGTGTCCTGTGCAGCCAATCAGATTTTTTAAACTTGTGACACGAGATGGTCTCTGTCAGACACGTATAAGGAAAAGTGATTTAAAGCCAGGTCTGGGGCCAGGGCACTGTTTGATCAGGAGCATACGAAAACATAAGAAAGTGGTCTTAAAGAAGGGGAGAAAAATACAAGGCCTGCACAAAGGCTATATAATTCCAGAGTGTGAAGTAAGAGTTCAGTTTTCAAATTCCTTTTTCTGATCCTGTATGCTGCCCCATTCTTGGGATATCTTATAATAAACCAGTACTTACAGTAAACTCCTTTTATAAATAAATTTTCAAGATAGCTTGAGTAGGTTTCTATTATTTCAAATCAAAGCAGACATAATTAAGAAAACCCATCCTGTCATTGTGTCTGAGTACTGCATTTAAAAATCACTTTCACTCAAGAATCACTTTAAGAACTTAATGTAGGTTTTTTTGTTAGTGTAGATGTACTAGAGTTCTTTCTAGGTTTTGTAGGCAAAGTTGTATTTAAATGTAAGTACAGGGTATTGGTTATTGAAAAGCCTGATTATAATCTCACATATCTTACTTAAACTTACAAAATACTTTCTACAAAACATTCATATCCTGCCTATCAAAAATGTTTTTCTCTGAATATTGAATAAGAACAGTAATTCCAAATTTCATTTAAAACTCTTTAGCACCTAGACAAAGCAATTATAATTGACATTTAACTTTTACAAATAAGTTATAAAATGTAATAAGATGATTTTCTTTACCTCTCTTGCTCTACATTATAGATGAACAAACTAAAATCCTTCTTTTGGCTAAAATTATTATGAGATATTTTAGCATTTTTGATAAATGGTCTAAATGCAAATAAATATAAAGTAATTTTGTATAATTTACCTTAGTTCTAATGGCTTAGTATTATGGCTTGTATGTAGATGTCCCCCAAAGCCTCAGGCAGTTATAGCTGGGGCTTTTTCAGAGATGCCCGGATCCAGAGTGTATGATGATTCACGGTGCAGTGCTAGGATTAAGGGAGGTTGATTACTAAATCGGTCCATTGATTGGTTTGGCACCACCCTAATTCCAGTAACCTGAATAAAATACAGGGGACAGAAAGAAGCTTGTTTTGTCCCTTGCTTGCTTGATTATCTTCTGCCTACCATGAACTGTCTCTCCTTTTCAATGCCTGTGTGTTTTGCCACCTTGCTTTGGAGTCACCTTGCTTTGGACTGAAACTTCTACAAATTGTGAGCTAAATAAACCTTTCCTTATTTAATGTTAGATATTGGGTATTTTGTCCCAGCAATGAGAAAATTAACTAAGATACTCATATTGGAGGTTTTTTCTCAGCATTTTAAATGCGAATTACACACCAATTAAGTATGACTCAACATTTTGGTAGAGATTATCAGCATTTTTTATAAAACATGGACCAATTTCTGATGTCTATAAATGCTGCTTGCCCATATTGCTGGGTGGAACTGTCTGAATCTCTCCTGGCTAAGGATGCTGCCTACTTCATAAAATGTTCTTTGATCAGATAAACACTATAAATGTAATAATTAAATCATTTTTCTTTTAACACCATTGTTGTTGCTTTTCTGAAATTGTCTCTTTGCTTAGCTTCTAAACAGAATACCTAGCAGTGAAGAGCCTGCAAGCACAGGCTTTGAGGCAAAATGGCCTCATTCTGAATGTGGCTCCAAACCTTACTAGATGTGTAAACTATCAAGATTACTGAAACTTCGAATGGTGCTGATTTCATTATCTTCACAAAGAAAATAGTACCATCTGTCTCAAAAGGTTGTTGCAAAATCTTAATGAATTAGCACATGTAAAGCACCTGAAAACAGCATAGATACATACTTCGTGGTTTGTTATTAAGCAATTCTTATTTCTGGTTCCTCTCTAAACTCCTGATTGGGTCTTAGCTGTCACCACAGTCTTCTCTTTTCTCAGTTCCCCAGAGCTTTTCTTCTCCACAATTCTCTATAAGGACTTCTCACTTTAATCAAGTACTATACCACTAAGCAGCATTTCCAGCCCTTCTTCTGCTTTAGACACTTCCCCCAGGGGGAGTGTACTTATGCCTCCAAGTAAAGAACCATTGCGTATTGATTGTTCCTAAGCCTAGTCAGCCATCACTGAGCTCCAGCTTCAGATTTAGGCTGATAACTGAACATCAGCATCTATAGGTACTATAAAGACATCAATTCAATATGAAAAAAGTGAATTAACTTTCCTCACACTTCCATCATTCTAAATCTTTACATAGTTTCACAGTCCTTGGAAAGCCCTACAAACAGAGTTTTCTTCATTGCTAATGTAATAGAAGAGGATGTTGTTAACCAAGAACGGGGTAAGTGATGTTTAAGTTGTTTTGGTGGCAGAAATAGCCATCCCTTATGGATTAAATGAAGGGTTTTGAAACAAGATGAGTGTTTCTTCAATATAAGTTTTCAGACACTTAGAGAAAAGCCATATAGCAGCCAGAGCAGAAAGCTGCTTCTTCTCTCCCACTATGTTTGTAAACTAAAGCTCACTGTCTCTCCTTCTGGATCCCATGGCAGCAGGCTCCAGGTTGAGGACAGGAGGACTCAATCTGGAGCAGACAAAGCTCTGCAGCTCACTATACACAAGAGGTGGCCTGGTTTTTAATGAAGACGTGGAGCATTCTGGAAAATGGGAGGGAAACAAAGATATCAGGAAGTAGAAGCATTAAAAGAAAGAAGAAAGGAGGGAGAATTTGCCTTAGGAAAGGCAGAGGTCTTTAACCCAAGACACCTTAAAGATCCGGACAGTGATGCCATGTGTTGCTGTCGCCCAAAAGGGAACAAGGGAGATGGGTGGTGAGCACCGCATCTCTTTTCTATCCTCTGACCCAGGTGTTTGGATTTCTCCCTGGGGGCTTTGTGTGAAGACCTTCAGAATCCAGAGTTTGTTGAATTCAGAAGCAGCTTTCCAAACAGAATCTGGAAAGGGGAGGGGCCCAGCTCCACCTATGCTGAGTGACCAGTAGGAGCAGTGCACTTACCTTGAGGCTATGGAAGCCCATGAATGCTGCTCAAACCCCTGGGGAGTCAGTGCAGGACCTGGTCAAGTTTTCCTGTGAAATTTGAAACAGTAAGTTTTTTGAGTTTTTTTTTTAATTCTTTTTTTTTTTCCTGTGAAGTTTCCTCCCCCCCCCCCCCCCGCCCCCGCTTTGTTTTTCTGGGAAATGTTAGAAAATTTTGGGATAAAACCAAACCAAAACAGCCTCAGGATATACAAAGTCAACATTTGCCAAGCTACAAGGAGAAAATAAAATCAACAGGCATAGGGGAAATTTTAATGTACCTCTTTCAGGAACTGATATACAAAAACTAGAAAAGACATAAATATTTGAACTATATCACCAAAAATCTTCAGCAAAAGGACATATACAGAATCTTGAAAAATATAAAATATTTTTTCAAGTACACATGGAAACTTTGCAAAATAGATCACAAAAAAAAGTCCATAATACAAATCTTGACAAATATCAAAGATCAATATCATTCATTTAAACTCTCTTAATTCCTTAGACATCCCACTCCTAAATACAGCCACACTGGCGTTTAGTGAACCAACAAATGAGTTTGGTGGAAAAGCAGTAACTGGCCCATGCGATGGCACAGATATTCATGCCACCTTGACCAACAGTTACAAGCTGTATCAAGCAGATTTTCCAAGTCCCCTCTCACAAACTGTACCTTTCATCCAGGTAGTTTATTATACCTACATATATCTTTAGATATATTTCTATCATCTTATTTTGTTCTACTTACTTTGATTTTTCTATGCATTTCCTCCCTGCTTTTATATTTTAATTTGAATTCATTGAGGTTACATTGTTTTTCCTTTTATTTTGATACATACATCCTATTTTGATACATACATCATACTTTTTTTCTGTTAGTAGTTACAATTTAAATTCTAACCTAAATACTTCACATAAAGTCTAAGCGAAAGGCTAAGCTGTATATCTCTACTATCCTTTTGAATGCGACCACCTTAGAAACTGTGAACCATAAATACTCAATTTCACATGCTGTCTAGGATTCCACTTTCGCATTGTGATAGTATTCTAAATTAGATATTATTCTAAACACACACACTGAGGGTTGTATATAGGGCCTTCATACTGAGCTAGCCAACACCCCCATCCTTTGTTTTTTTGAAACAGTTTTGCTAAATTGCCAGGTTGCCCAGGCAGGGTTCAAACTTGCAATCCTCCTGTCTCAGTCTCCCAGCGTGCTGGGATTACAGGTGTGCACTACTACACCAGGAGTTTTTGTTTTTAATAAAACAATATTTTTTTTAGTTTTACCCGCTTGTCCACTGCCTTTTTCTGTATCCGCTCTCCACACTTCTTGAAATTGGCATGGAACCCAGAGCCTCACACATGCAGGGCAAGTGCTCTACTCTGGGGTTACATCCTCAGCCCCCTACCTTGCATCTTAAGTCTCTTTTCTGAGATAACTTGCCTTTGGCTCATGGGTTTTTCAATGTGGTTTTGAATTAATAAATTCTATTTTTGCTCAGGAAAAATTTTGTTTCATCCTTACACTCTAATAATAATCACTTGTACATAGAATTTCAGAGTGTTATGTCATAGATGTTTGATAAACTTTAGCAAACAGACATAAATAAACTTGAAAACTTATAAGCACATTTCATTGGTTCCATGCACACATGGAAACTTTATAAAATAGATCACATCAGAATTCACTATAAAAATCTCAACATATAACAAAGAATAAACATCACACATGGATTGATCTCTGAACGTGTGTAGTAAGTTAGGCTCATTAACAAAATTAACATAAAGGGACATCTGCATAGTCCATATGTTTGAAAATCTTAAAACACAAATGCCTAAATTTAGCAAAATTTTTTACAACCTTGACTCTAGATATTCATTGTATATATTTGAAATTTTTCATAACAAAAAATCCTGTTAAATAATTCCCATGTCAGAAAAGAATAATGTAAATTAGTTCATTCTTATAACTGAAAAATGATGAACATATTGCACATCAAATCTTGTGGATAGACAAAAAAGAATTTTGAAGGGAAATGTATAGTCTTAATGGTCACATAAAAAAATAGAATAAAAAGTAGAAATGAGTTGGCATCAACATAAGAAGTAAAGAAAAATAGAATTTAGAAAAGGGGATAATAAAAAGAACACTGTAAACTCAAAGAAAGTATAGGACAGAAATAAAGATAAGAGCAGAAAATAAATTACATAGAAAACAAAAGAGAAGTAGATCAATAAAAGCCAAAATTATTTTTTTAAAAAATTAATAAGATAGACACACTTCTGGCAAGACCAATCAGAATGCTAGAAAGAAAACACAAAGAAGCAATGTTTGAGAAAAGGGGCATAAATACAGGTAAAGTAAAAAACAAGCAATCAGCAAATGCTTGGAGCAAGTCTATGGTAATAAATTTAAAATGCAGATAAAATGAAAAATTCTCTGAAAAAAAAAAACTGATCTAAATTGGTTCAAGAGAAATAGAAAGACCAAATAGATGTTTAACCTTTAAATAAATTCAGATGGCGGGGCAAAGAGAAAGGGGAGGGGAAGGGGAAGTAAAAAGAATTAATCTGTGTTGCATATGTGTACTAGCTCTCCATGATGGTACAATCATTATCTTCTCCAAACATGCACTAAGAAAACTCTTAAAAATAAACTAATTTGTTGGGCGTGGTGGCTCACGCCTGTAATTCCAGCACTAAGGAGGCTGAGGCAGGAGGATTATTGCAAGTTCAATACCAGCCTGGGCTACAAAGTGAGCTGAAGGCCAGCCTGAACTGCATGGTGAGGCCCTGTCTCAAAAAGACCCCCCCAAAATTATTCAAAGATTAAAATTTTTCCTACAAAAGCACTGTCAGACAGTGTGGTGGTACACATCTATAATCCTGGCTACTCAGGAGGCTGAGGCTGAGGCAGGGTAGCAATGTGGAAGCCAGCCCAGGCAACTTAGCAAGACTCTGTTTCAAAATTTACCACCACCACCACCACCAACAACAAAATTAGAGATGTGTAATGTAGTTCAGTTTTGAGGTACTGAGGTTCGAATCCAGGGCCTAGCATGCAGAAGGCCCTGGATTCGAACCTCAGTACCTCAAAAACAAAACAGAACAAAAACACTATTAGTCCTATATGGTTTTACAGGAAAGTTTTATTAAACCTTCAATAAGAAGATAACTGTATTTCACACATTCTGGTTCAGATAATAGAAAAAACACAATATAGGAAACTAGTATAATCTTCATGCCACAATCAGACAAAGCATATGAGTTTAAAAGCAGTCTTTAGTATAAAAATAAGTGAAAAATGTGCTAATGTTGTCCACACCAGAACTGATAATTTTAATTCATAATTAAAACAAAAGTTCTTGGCATGAAAAGGAAATTCCTTAATCTGATAAAAGTAGTTTCTCAAAACCTACACAAACAAGATATCTAACTGAATTTTAAATTGATATAAGTATAGTTTCAGTTAAGTACAACCCAAGGAAACCTATTATTCCAACTTACATTCATCATTGTACTATAAGTTTTAGTCACAATAGTAAGACAAGAAAAAAGTGTAAAGAGTGTAAAGACAAGTTAAAACAACAATTCACAAAACCAATTATCACAGAAAATCGAGATAACTAACATATTATCAAGACAATAGAGTTTTTAAAAACCAAGTTTCAGTGTAACATCATCAAAATTCTTAGTAATAATTCCAACAAAACATGTCAGAGACCTTTTAGGGAAAAAAAATCTGAAACTAACTGAAAGAAATGAAAAGAGACTACAGAAGTATAGGGATATATCTTGTTTATTGGAAGATTTAGTATTGTTAAAATATTCACTATCCATCTGAGATCATAATTCCTGTCACAATCTCTGCAGAGTTTGGGTAAATGAATTGTAAGATTTATATGAACAGATGTTTTGAAGAAAAAGAAAAAGGTAAGGAATTTCTCTGATTTAAAAAAAAAAAAAAAAACCTTACTAGAAAGCTGTGAAAATCACAAGTGTGGTATTGACACAGGACAAGAAAACAAAGGGCCCTGACCCCTCCCCCCAGGGCTCTTTGAAGGTTCTCTTCCAGCCCACACCACGGGATCCAAAAGGCCCCTGGGAGTAGCCTTGCAGGGCCCTGGCTGGTGGCCCTATAGCCCGTGAGTCCACACTTGTGATGCTCAGTACAGATTCAAATTGAAAACCATGAGATACTATTTTTTCCCCTTTGAGCAGATTCTTATCCTTTCACTGTATTTATTGAGGATTTTGTATCTTATGTACTCTTACCATTTGACAATACGGTATCTACACATGTGAGTTTGATTTAGTTCATTTATGAGTATGGTCTCAAGTTGCATCCATTTATTTATAAATATCTCAATGTAATTGTTTTTTATAGCGGAGTAGTACTCCATTGTATAAAAATAATAAAAATAATATCTCAAGGAAAAGAAGGAAAAAGGAAAGGGTAGGGAAAAGAAAAAATATCTAAAATTATATAAACACACTTAGGATAGCTAAGATGATTGTGCTACAAATTCTATCAGGTCTACAGTTAACATTCATAGGATTGGAACAATTGTGCATATTAGTGTATGGTGATGTGAGGAACCCTTGAAAATCATTATATAAAATATGCTCCTAACACCTTATTTTGAAGACCTTGTTGTCAGTGTTTTGGGCTCTCTGCTACTGTTATTTATTTGCCTTTTTTGTTTTGTGTTTTCCTAGTAATTTGTTTAGTTTTGTTTTTCCCTCTAATACAGAAAGGATAGGTATACATGCAGAGACTTATGCATGTGTAGAACTTAAACAGTTTATGAAAACCAATTATATAATGCATGATGAAATGAACAGCTACTTTAAAAAAAAGAGACAATATGTTATCTATTACTGATTCCATATCGTCATGCTGTGAAATCCAGTAATGCCATTATTCTTTGTTCAGAGTGGTTTTAGTCTGTTTTGTATTGCTGAATTTCAACATACATGAAGGTATGGACAGCTATTTTGAAGAGAATGAGAGATATTATGGCAGCCATTGTTGATTTCCCTAGTGTCTGGTTCTGAAGGCCTATAATGCCTTCATCACTCTGTTCTGGTCAGTTTAATACTATTTTGTTTTGTATGAATTCATTGTGTGTAAAGATATGGACAACTATTTAGAAGAAAACAAGAGACATTATGGTAGCCAAGGGAAAAAAAATGAAAAACCAGCCCCCATGGGCCACTGATTCTCCAAAGACTGAGGCTGCTGATTCCTGCTCAAAATACTCCGGGTGAGACAACTGTAAAGGAGGCTGAGAGATGCCCTGTCCAACAGGAGCCTAATCAAACACAGGGCCTTCAAAGAGGTCCAGCTTTTGAAAGTTTCCAACTGGGATCAAGATTATTAACCCGGTCACCATACCTAACTCACAAGTGTTGACCATCACTAATAATGCCAGTATCCAGAGCATCATCATGACATGACCGCCAAAGGAAAAGAGAGACAGCAGTAGACCCAATAAATTCATCCTCATCTGCTATGGAGGAGCCAAACTCACTTTCCAGGACCCCACCTCAAGCCCAAACCAGCAATGATTCCAAGGGAAGAAAAAGGTTAGGGTCAAACCCTGCTGCTAGGGATGTGATTGCTCCGAGATGGCCTGGAGTCCCTCCAGGGCAGGGACAGAAAACCTGTGCTGGCAGCGAGGCAGGAGGCTGCACTGTAGACAACAGTATAACAAATATCCAGGGGCTTGGAAAAATGAGTTCTGATGGGCTGGGCTCCTGTAGATCAAGGAAGAAGCATAGAAGGAAAATTGTTACCTGGAGCAGAATCAGGGTAACGTTGAGGAGCTCTTAGGAGCATCAACCTCCTGGCAGGATTCTGTGTCTCAGAAGCCACTTTACTCTCACATGACTACGAAACATTTCACCATCAAGAGATCTAAGAAGAAGCCCATGATCTTGAAGGACACCTGCACTTGAAATAAGGATCATTTCCTGTATTTTAAGCACATTGCCAAGCCAGGCTGAAAGAATTCTATTCACTACAACCTTCCTTCCGTGACATGCTTGTTTGCAAGACATCTGTCAATGGTAGGGTCTCGTTTGGACCATTAACCCCAGTGTTAGTAGATTACTGACTTTGAGTCAGGTGTTTGAGGAGTAGAAACAGCCCAATGGTTAGTTGCTCTAAAATGTGACTGTCAAATCTGAACTCCCACTGGATGTACAGCAGAAGATGAAGCTACTGCTGCCACAGGTCGGCTCATACCTCGTACCCATCCAGTTCCCAATGAACCTGTCCCTCTTGTTGCAGCCCATGGTGAAGATACCACTACCCTGGAAGCTTCACTTTTGACCTCAGAGCAAACTTGAAATAAGCAAAAGATTCTGTTGCCCCTCATGGCACTGCTATCTGGTGATGACATAGCCCTTCTTACTATAGGAGCCATCAAGGAGAAAAAAATCCATGCATGGAGAAAAGCTGTTGCCTTTGCTTCCAGTTCAGTCTATCAAGAAGGAAGAAACCCAACCTAAGGAGGACATGCCACCCTTAACAAAGCCCATCAAGGTAGAGAGCCCTCCTTTGAAATAGTGACTCTCTCCATGTCCATCCTTCAAAGAAGAGTCATCTCACTCCTAGGGAAATTCACCTTGCTTTCTCGCCCCAAGTCTCAAGAAGTCCTACAATGAGCTCAAGTTCCAGCATGTATGTCTCAGAACTGCTTGTGATTGAAGGAGAGGAAAGAAGGGAGATAAATTGGTTTCAAAGGAAATGACATATGCTGCCTCCCCATGTGGATGAGCACGAGCTCATATTCTTGGATGGCTCCAGCATCCTGTCAAGCCACAAAGCACTCCATCCTGGTAAAGTCCTTGGAGAGCCTGAACCATAGGTTGGCTGCCCCCAAAAGGGAGGATCTTCTAAGACCCTCATTAAGGAGATGATGTCCATCTCCTTAGATGCTGTCCATCTACTCCAAGTAGATCTCTCCTCCCCAAACTCCTGAGTTCTAGAAACTCACAACCCCAGCCAAAGTGAGAGGAGTGGATTTCAGTCCATACAAATGCCCTGGGTACCATTAGCTTACTCATTGAAAAGCATGACCTATGCCCTGTTTGACTCACTCAGAGTTCCTTGACTCAGAATGCCTTGACCTTCTCTCTGATCCCTTTAGTAGTTCTTTCCCCTCAGATCTCAAAGTCCACAAGCCAGGTTCCCAGCCTTTCAGCCAACCATTCTCTGGAAGAGGCTTGTTTCTAGACACAATGGATGAGAGCCTTATCCAGATCTTACTGTACATCAGCTTCCCTGGTATGGAGTAGGAACCCCTTGGACCTGACAGTAGCAGTGGATCTCAATTCATCCCTGAGCTACAGTAGAGGTCGGACCTTGACCCTTACTCTCAAGCTACCCACCATGTCAGGCACTCATGTGGCTGAGCAGTCCAAGGCTCAGTGTATGCCACAGGGACCAAGCTATTCCTCATAGCTGCACCTGGTCTGATTTTCAAAGGCAGAAGTTACACCTTAGCCACTGCTAGTATCTTTGCAAAAAGTAGAGTCTATAATTGGTCACTGGAGAGAATAACTCCTCGCTGTCCCTGCCAGGAGCTGAAGCATGGAAATGGCAAAAGCAATGGTAAAAATAAATCAGAAATTTCCCAAATCATTTTCATTTTGTGTCCTGTAAGATCACTTCCTCTACTTCTTGCAGGGTGGCCTTCATAAGTAGTATGAATTCTTCAAATTGCCCTCTAATTATAAATGTAAGCTTATTTCCTAAGATCATTACCTAAAGACTGCCAGAAGGTGGTAGGATGGCATGGGGTTTGCTTGTGTCCCTTGCTTTTGTTTCCTGGAAGGGGAGGACTTTGAGTGCATGATTTCTTCCAGGCATGTCCCTGTCTCAACAATTCTTTACCATGGGCACCTGGACATGCAAGTTTGCTTCTCCTCTGCCTCTTGTTGTCTCTCCTTCCCACTTCCTATATTTCCAAATTAGCTTTCCTTCAAGAAGAAATCCTGGTTTAAAAATTCAGCCAAGAACTGAATTTGGAGATGAATGGATAGATCTGAAGCAAAGAATGTACTCATATGTACCCACATAAGATGTTTCTCAGATAATGTCCCTAACTATGGCAGGAAAACTAGCAAGGACAAGAACTCAAGTGGAGGCCAGAGAAGCCTGAAAGTATCATTTATCTGCCTGGTTTTTAGCTTGTACTTTAGCTTTGCAAAGAATCAGCCTAGGCTCTAGCTTGCTGCATGTATGAAAGCCAGCTCAAGAATGCTATCATAGGAGGAAGAAGTCAAGATGGCTGATCAGTGAGCAACAAAATACAAAACCTCCTGGGAGAAACAACTCATATGCCAAACATCCTGGAGAGACCCAGATAGAGGGAGAACGATCCTCTTGACACAGGAAGAAATTAAAACGTAAAAAAGCTCATCAAGCACGTTGGGACTACAACTGGAACAGCTAAAAATTATGGGACACAGTGTTTTCGCTGCGACCTGCCAAGTTCACTCCAGCTTGAATCTGCGCTGGCTGGCAGAGCAGCCCAAAATCCTTCCTGCTGCCACTCACAGGAACCACAGCAGCACTGAAGTTGGGGGTTGGTGAGCCCAATGGAAAGCAGAGCTGGCAAAGGGATCGTCATTAATCCACAGTCAGTGCTGGGAAGGAGACCCCTCCCCCATGGGAAGGGCATGACCAAATGAGCGACATGTTGGAATCATGCAGCAGGAGCCTGAACTGGGAGCAACAGTGACTTCAGTTAGTTGCTCCCTCCCTAGAGCAGATTTGTGGGATTTGCTTGGACTGGGCCGTGCCCCTGGCCGGGACCCAATGAGCCATCCCAAATCAATTCCGTGCACCTAACATGCACTAACCAGGTGAAGGCCCCTGAAGTTTGGCTGGCCCAGTGGGGAGGGGCAGGGAGGAGAGGGTGGAGGTCCCTCACCAGTGTGCTTCAGAGGAACCATGGCCAACCGGGAAGGGGGCTGGGACCTGCACTGTACACCTATGTTGAGGAAGCCAGGACCATGACAGGAGAGAGAGGCAAGAGGAGGCCCCCAGCCCAGAACCCTAAGAGCACTGATCCAGGAGAGGAAAAAACAAGGGAGACTGAGGGCAGCAAACATGCAACATCAGACATGGCTTCAATGGACATTAAGAGATATCTTCTGAACCTTGCAGACAAGCTCAAAACTGAAATATTAAATCAAGTTAAGTAAGATATGAGTAGAGTAATAAAAGAAATGCTCTCAGGAAGCATCTCTCAGGAAGATACAGATGGAAGAAGGGAGGAACACAAAAAAAGGAGACACACATTCGATAAAGAATAAAAAGAAAATATAAAATATATGAAGCAGGTTCAAAGAGACTACCAGAAAATTAAAAACTCCATTGAAAGGTGGCAAAACTCCTTAAAAGAAACTAAGGATAGACTATCAAAACTTGAAGACAAGTTTGTAAAGGAAACTTTGCAAGGAAACTTTGAAAGGAAAGATCTCTTAAAAATAACAAGGAAACAGGCAGTAACAATACAAAGGCTAGATGATGACAAGAGAATCTACAATATAAGAAGAAGAAATGTGGACAAAGAAGCAGGAATACACACAGGTGAATTACAAAGGCTAGTCACAGAAATAATTAAGAAAAAGTTCCCAAGCATGGAAAAAGAAAATGACATTCAGTTATTTGAGGCATACAGAACTCCAGCCACCTACAACCAAAACAGAGCTACACCCAGACATATAATAATCAAGATACCAGAAATTCAATATAAAAAAAGAATATTAAAAGCCATCAAAGAAAAGAAACAGTTTACCTATAAAGGTAAGCCCATCAGGATCATGGCTGACTTCTTGACACAGACCATCAGATCAAGAAGAGCTTGGAGCAAAGTATTCCAAACCCTGAAAGAAAATAACCTCCAACCCAGATTGATGTACCCTGCAAAACTGTCACTAGAAATTAATGGAGAAACAAGATGCTTCCATGACAAAGAGGAACTGTGGGAGTTTGTGATCAACAATCCAACCCTACAGGGAATAATGAAGGACATTCTAGAGAGAGAGAGAGAAATTACTAGGATTTTAGGAACAGTGGCAGAAAGACCTCAATGAATGAGGCAAGCAATAGAATGAAGGAAAAAAACTAGACAAACAGGCAGAAAAATAGCATAGCAGAAATGAGGCAGAGAAAGAAGGATGGCTAGAATCTCTAACATAGATGACCTTGATACACTATATTGTTAATAGTGCACCAGGATTTAAAACCCACATTACTCACACCATTCTGCTTAGATTCTGTTCCAGTCATTCTACCTGTACTAGATTTGAGGGCACAGACAGTAATCCTGAAAATAACAGGATATAGTAAGGTAATCATCTTTAATTTGCTATTAACTTAATCTAAAGCTCTGTAAAACCTACACTGTTTTACCATGACTGATCGTAATGGAATCTGGTTTGTTAGATTGCTGTTTTGTATTGATAGATTTTATTCAAAGCTGTTATGATTGATAGTATCAAGTCTGAGAGTATAGGCAACTGCACTTAAGATGACAAGATTTACTAGAATATCCACTCTAGTTTGATTATTACCTGCCTTTGAAGTTTTATACTGTCTACGATGTTTTATTTTTACTAATATTGTTATGTACCACTATATTCAATTATACTGCTATATTCAATTATGCCTGATGATATAAACAATTCTATTGAAGATAATAAGAAACACAGGAATCATTGTAGATAACCTTTTACTGTGGTTTTATATGACTTTTTGTTTTCATGTTTTTATAGGAATTTATTTTGTCTTGCTAAGTTTTGTTTTTCCCTCTAATACAAAAAGGATAGAAATATATGTAGAGACTCATGCAGGTGTAGCTATTTACAGTCTCACTGTTTGAATATCTACTTTGTATGCTTTAATTTTGTAAGTTGAACAACTATTTCTAAGAGGACAATATGTAATTTATTAACTAGTGATTTCTTATTGCTTATCCTTTTTTTTTTGAAATTCTGTATTATCTCTACCCTTTACATGCTTTTGTTTCTCTTTAAAAAAAAGAATGCTATCATAAGCACCTACTAAATACAATCCAGGGTGGAAGAAAAGAAAAGAAGTCAATCATGCCAAGTAGAGTTATAAAATGGGACCATTCATACATGGAAACTGTGTACAACACAAAAATCAGTGGGAAAAAGGAGGGACTCTCCAATAAATGATGCTGGAAAAACTGATTGGCCATAGGGAAAAATTTAAAATTACACACCTACCCACAAAGGAAAATTATATGCAGAACAATAAATGACACAAAAGCAAAATGGGCACAGCCTATGTGTAGGCAAGTCACAAAACAAAGAAGCAACACAAAATAAAAATGTTTAAACTCACTTGCCATCAGAAAAATGTCTACTACAACCAAACTATGCTAGCATCCCTTTTCATCAGAAAGCCACTGAGCTCAAGCACATGGGTGTAGAGAAAGAGAAACTCATATACTGCTGATGGAAACTTAAACCAGATCAGCCACATTTGGGGCTTTAGAAATATATAGTTAGCTTTAAAATGTTCATGTTCATATTCTTGGCAACTCTTATGCACATACCCAAGAAAATATATTATTAGCTCTTGTGCCATTTATAACAGTTAATACTGAGAAGTCACCTAATAGTGATATGAATAAATAAATTGAAGTATATTCATATAAAATAGTTCTGTATAGCAATCAAAATGAATGAGCTTGGGTCATATGTATCAACACAGGTAAGTCTCAACAATGAAAGATGGTATGATATTGATAATGAAATTTAAAAACATGTCAATAGTATCTTTAATTTACTATACATGTATATGTAATAAAATTATAAGAAGATTAAAAGAAAAGAATTGGGTGTATAATAGTACTTGCTTGTTAGGCAAAGGATTCAAACATAGCTTGAAGTTGTGCATATCTTCAGCAAATCTTACACACATGCCTGGGGGATAGGACACTGGGAGTGTATCTCGATGGTAGAACACATGCTAAGGTCCTGGGTTCAACCTCAGGAGGGAAAGAAAATTACTAAGATTTCACAAAGGTCAGTACTTCATACTATTTTGTGTAACTTTCTATAAGCTTGAAATATTTTAATAGAATATTAAATCAACCCTGCTTGCTTTATACCTTCAGGCAGTTGTTTTTGTGTTCTAATGTAATAGCAACATATTGCATGATGTTAGAAATATTTTTTCTAATATTGTAAAGTACAGTAAGAATGTCCTAGAAATAGTGTTTAATTATAGCATTTTCTACTTATAACTCAGCAAATGAAGGAATCAACTCAAGTTAAGTAGAGCTTTCTGAGGTGGCTGGGGAAAGAGCCAAGATGGAGCAATATTTAGAGAAAATGAAGGTGAGAAGAAAAAGAAAAAGGTGAAACAGGTTGAAGGTGGAGCAAGGGAGTAAAGAGAGGGCGACTGCTGAGCAGTCAGCAGGTAGGCACCAGAAGAAAAACAAAAAGAACTGAAAGGAATCTATGCACAGGACCCACAATAAACGGGCTAAATTGGAAAGAAGCAGCTCAGGTAAAACCTGTGTAATGACAGTAACAGGTTTAAAGGCAGACTTTGAAGCAAGTACACTGCTTGCCCAGCTTGCATGAGGCTCTGAGTTCATCCCCCGTACAGCGAAAACAAAGCAAAAAAAACCCAAAAAATCTACACAAAAAAACAAAAAATCTAATCTTAGATGCTATATGTGACCTAATTTACTTGGGCCATAGAATTTTAGTTACTGGTATCATCATCAGCTCTTATTTCAGAATGAGAAACATGAGAGGGAAGTGAAGCGTTTTCCCATGTGATGAAGTGTGAAATGAAACAGAGCGTGTGCCCTTGAGGTTGCCTCAGAGCAGCGTCTCTTTCCCTTGACAGTGCCTCGGAGCACCTGGGACTCCACAAGCCAGCGGGGTGCTGGGTGGCAGTGAAGAGTGGGGGGCAAGCACAAGGGACTGACCCAGGGCAGCACAGTTCCAAAATTGGTGACAACAGAGTGACACAAGCATTATATCTAGGCAGTCTTTCTCTTCTGTCTTTAAGGCTTAAGGGGAGTGCTTCTCCCATTTTAGGCATTTTAATAGACAAACAATATAGGGAATTAAAAATGGAGAGTTAGGATGGAAAGTGTTAAGAACTGTATAATTCTGGGGAAGGGTGACCACGTGCCAGTGCAGGGATCAAGCCCAGGGCCTTCTGCATCTATGTCTGAGCTCTTCCTTTGAACTACTCCCCCAGCCATGCATACTAAACTATTTTTACGCCATTACTTTTTTTTTTTCCAACAGAACATTCTCTGTAAATCTTTGAGATTAGGCCCTAAAGTAACGTTACAACCCATGAAGGAGGAACTGGTTTATAAACAGTCCCATTTCGATCACTGAAATTTCCTTTTATATAAAAAGTAAAGTATATCAACTTGAACAGCAATGATTTTTAATGTTTGTTTGACTTTTTTAGTTAAGAGGTGCTTCTGTGCTTGAAGACAGAATACAGAATTAAAGAAAACAAAGAAAAAACCCATTGGCTATGTGGTAGGTGAAACTTGCAATTTCTTAGTTTTCTCAAACTGTAAAAGCACATTGTTTCCTAATGAAATATACGTGCCAGAATCATGCTTGAGCTATAATAAGAAGGCTAGCGTATAGGAAAATCCCAGGTACATTTTTATAGCTTTTTTTTTTTTTTCATGACTTTGAGTTTTCCTGATGAGTGTGCCTAACAGCTCTGGCAAGGTTATGTCTCACTGGTGACAGACTCAAGCATTAAGAGGCTCAGTAGCTTCATGAATGCATCTTTGTTTGAGCAGAATTAAGCTGCAGTGAGGGCGCTGCCCTACCCAACACTTGCCATTTAAACTTCCCTTCGCTGAGATTTATAACTTGGCTGAACAGTGTTCATCATACGACTTTGCATCAAAGTATAAGTTTCCGTGAATTCTGAAAACACATACCAAGTAAAGCAAATCAAATATTTTATGGAGAACTTAATTATTATCCCTTCATAAGTTATGCTCTTACTTTTTTGGGAAAGGATGCAATTAGCGAAATGAGTGTTTTCAATGAGACCTTTGGTTAGAAACCAATCATACCCTTGGCAAGCATTTGGCACATGGTGTAGTTTTAATTCTATTTGGAATCTAGTGAAAACTAAGACATTTGCTTGGAAAAAGTAAAGTAACTTGTTTTCAGTTAGTTTGGTTTTTTTTCCCATGAAAAGTACATGGGATCTATTGAATCATTTTTTTAAAAAAGTACCTTGTAAAAACCACTTAATTGCATAAACTACAACAATAAATTTATTTATCTTTTAAAGTAGTGGAAAGAACCCACAATTTAAAAAAAATTCATGGAATGGTGAGTTATCACTGAACTGGTGGAGAACTCACAGATGAACAGGAACTTTGAGGTCACTTGGCTCATCCTTCTGCAGGGCAGGAGTGTACTCCACTGATTTTGTTCAATATTTTCTCCAGTCCTATGAAAGGTCTAAATGACACAGTAGAGTCCTTTCAGTTGCAATTTTTTTTCAGCATTTATTCAGCTGGAGCAATATTGAATGGGAAAATTATTTTTTCTAAACCGAATACTATTTTTAATTGTCATTAAGAGATTAACATTAAGGTAGTAATGCTCTTTTTAAATTTTATTGTTTTTATTTTGAGGTGGGTGTTAGACTTATATGCCATTTACAGACTAAGCATTAATTTGAACTTTTATCACAATTAATTGTTATGCTTCAGAAGATATAGCTCTATCCTGAGTCATGCTATGATGATAAGGACCTATTATAACACATAATACCTTGAGGTTCTATTGCTTTATGCAATTATCCCATAAAAAGATTACACTATCATTTAAATATGTTGGAAGTGTCTGGTGAAAAATAGTTTACCGACAGAAATAAATTACCTTAAAATACAACACATATTTTAGCAGATGGACCCCAGTAAGTTACTGGTGAGGTATCTATCAAAGAAAAAGTAAAACACCATTAAAATGCTTTATTTATGTGAGCAATAGTAGTAAGGAAACAATTGAAATTTTAACCATTGCATAAACTCCAAATGTATCCCTGTGTGTGTTGTAAATATTATTTTATTATAATGTTACAGGTAGGATGGACAATTCTGTAAGTAATTTCAGCACTCTGATGCAAACTTTTCAAAAAGTAGAATAAATAGCCTTTACTTGTGTTCATTTCAACTGTCCTTCCCATCTCTGTCAGCAAATTTTTTCATGTCAAAAAACATTTAGGGCTTGTAGAGGCACTCTTTTTGTTCTGTTCATTAATTTTAAAAATCAAGTATATACTTTATTTGATACAATTTTTATAGTGTACTTGATTTTAAATATTCCCTAATGCTTGACTATAAAATTACTATTTTCAGAACAGTTTATTTGGAATCCTTATGGCACTCACAACTGGCACAAAAATTAGTGAACAGACTGCTGCAGGCACTGTAGATTGGATGCTGAACATTCCTAAAGACCCACCTAAAAGGCTTGGCTTGGTCTCCAAGACGGCATTGTTAGGAGGTGGTGGGACTTTTAGGAGAAAGGGCATTGTAGGAAATAGGTCACTGGTATCAGGAAGCCTACAGGGATTGTAGGATCCCCAGCATTTTCTGTCTTTTCTTTCTTCCTGTCTTGTTATAAGCTGGGAAGATTTGCTATACCACATGCTCCTACCATGATGTGCTGCCTCAACACAGGCCCAAAGCATGAGGCAAACCAATAATGGACTAGAATCTCCCATTCTGTGAACCAAGATAAACCTTTCCTCTTTATAAATTATCTCTGGTATTTTGTTATAGAAACTGAAAGCTGACTAACACAGGAGGATTGGTACAAGAGGTGGAGAATCTACCTGCATCATAGATGTAAGCTTGGATCCACACTGAAACTCATCATACACATGTATGGATATGTATAAATATGCAATTATCAAAACTTTCCATTTTGCAAACAATCCAATATCATTTATATAATTCTGTCTAACATGGAGATGGAAACTAGGGCTTCAGGCATGCTATGCATGTACCATCACTGATCTATGTCTCTAGCCCCTAAAAAACCCTTTATATTGCTATCAAATTGGGAGAGAAGGGAGAATGAGCAAGACAAGCAGAGGGGGACAAGGGTATCTTGTATATCTAGGGATGATTTTTCACTGAAGGACCCTATAAATTTCTGTTATCTTCTCAGTGCAGGTAGGGAATGTCTCGGGCCAGCCCAACTAAGTGTAGATGAGCACTAAGTCTGTCTGTATATCTTTAAATAGGGGATCAGGGTAAGGACCAGTGACAGATGCTAAAGACTGAGCTGGTTGCAGGGGCATGGGTGGCAGTGCTGTTGCTTGAACTTGCAGAACATACAGTGAGGGCAGGTCTGACTCTGATTGAAATGAATCTTCTGGGAGTACTGTGTAGTTTTTTTGGCTGAGGTTAATGTTTTAGTCAATTGGATCCCTGGAGGGAGCTTAAGAGTGCAGGTTTGGCATTATGGGTGGCAGGTTTCCAAAAAGAAGCAGGAAGTAGTAGCAGGAGTAGTAGTAGCTTTGGCCAAAAGGTGAGCACAGCATATCTAGCCTGCCAGACTCCACTCCTAACAGAGCTACTTCTAACTGTAAACAGGGTGTACTCAGCATCTGTCAGGGCATTTATTTTTTAGCCATGGCCTGGTGGGCCCAACTTGGTGGGCAGATACATGGCAGGACTGAGTGGTCCACAGTTATTCAGGAGGTCAAATATGGCATGTGACACCTGGACCATCAAGTCTTGGCCTAAAATGAGCTTGTCAGCTTTCTCGATCAGAAGGACAGTGGCTATTAGAGTGTGAAGGTCCTTAGTGACTGGATCAAAGTATTTGCACAGGTTGGCAGGGCTGACAATCTGAACAAGAATCATAATTTTTGTGAACTCCAGGATCCAGATTCTACAGAATCCAGCAGCTCTAAAAAATTTGCAGTTTCTTTCTTGTAACCAATCTCTGTCAGATATTGCAACAGAGCTTTTGCATCTTTTTAGCAGGCAGCTTGGGTGTCATTAATCATAAGCTCAGTGTTATTTTGTGCAAGGAAACTAACATGGTCAGCTTTGAGGGTTTCTCCAAAGAAGGTAAATATGTTTTTGAACTTCTGGGAGGTTGAATCCAGGTTAGTTGACTTTTCAGTCCAGAACTAGGTTTCTTTCCATTTAAAGGTGAAGAGAGGCTGGCTGACAGGGGTTAATCAAAGGCAGAAGAAGGCATTCTTTAGGTCTAGACAGGTATACCAGCAGGTTGTGGGTGGCAGAAAATTGAGGCAATGTATACAAATGGCAATCAAGGTGGTAATGACAGCTCAGAAATCTTGAACAGGCTTTACAGGCAGGAGAGGGGTATTTTAGCAGTTTGACAGTCTATAGACATTTTACAGGTTTTTTTGTTTTAGATAAACTCATTTATTTGATGCGTTAAATTATGCAAAGAAAAATACTTGCAACTTCATAAAAAGATTCACATTCTCATACTATTCAAACACCCAGCAGTGGTAAAAACAATGAATTGTGGAATGGACCCCAGAATTAAATGCAAAAACACCATACAGAAAAGTTTCAGGCTTCTAACTTGACTGAATCCAAAACTAAATGTGCTTCCTTATATTCCTCAGCTTCTTCCAAGTCTTTTTCACTTCCTAACATTTGCTGAAGATCAGTGCATGCTGTCTCTAACCTGCGCTGTCAATCTGGGATCACCATCCGGGACTCTTGCAGGATCTCTGCCTGCTTTGTTATGGCATAATTTTCACCATCTTCAGCTTTCATTTTTTCAATCGTGTCTTCTTGTTGTTTTGCTTCTTTATCATACATCGCTTTTTCTTTGACCAATCGCTTCACCACGCCGATCTTGATCCAAATCTGCCTCATGCAAGGATCCGCCATGGCGCCCGGACGCCGGAGGAGGACACAGGGTGGCGGGGTGGAGAAAGCAAAGATACAAATGGCTGGGAGTCAGCTGCACCCCGCGGCCTACAAACATGTGCCAACGTTTTGCACTTTTGAAACCTCATTTTTTTCTTTCCTGGGAGACTATGATGGAGCTGGAAGGGACAGAGAAACAGGCCATCCTGCAGCAAATCCGTTGCTAGGATGCCCTCGAAAATAGTGAGAGGGTCCCCAAACTTGTTAAAAGGGTGTTTGGGTTGGGAACCACAGAATGCAAGGTGATGGCTGTGTTGTTGATGGTGCAGAGATCTTGCTCAAGGTGATTTACAGTCTATCAGGTTGATGCCTGTTCGTGTTTCCTGTGATATTTGACAGCAATGGAGGTTGCCATAAAGCGGCACAGTTGATGGCCAGGCCTGCAGGCGTATCTTTAGCCCATACGTCTGGGAGGAGAGTTTTCAGAACTTCAGAATTGCAGTTTTCTGTCTCAGGTTGATGTAGGCATCATTTTGCTCTCAGAGAAGAGTCAAAGTCAAAAGTGCAGGATTAAACAAAAGAGAGGCTGACTGGCTTGGTGCAAAGGAGATGGTCACTTTTAACCTGAAGAGAAGGTCTCTTCCCAGAAGCAGTGTAGGGACCGGCTTCTATGGGAATTCGTGTTTGGTGAGATGTCCTCCCAGGGTGCAAGTTTGTGCCTGACAGAGTTCCAGTTGCCTTGGTGAAGGTAACTTTTTGACAGAAGGGACTTTTGAAGGCAAAGAGTTCTATTCCATTGTCTACCAGGAAAGTCACAAATTTGCCCCTGACTTTTGTAATGATTGTGGTTCTCAAGGGTCCAATTTGATACAGCTTGGTCTGTCCTGTCCATCCAGGCCTGGCAGGGCAAGGAAGATGGGCCTGGATAGTCAGATTTCTTTGTGTTTTGCAGACAGAGGGTACACTTAGTTTTTAGTGTCTTTAGTCCTTACATCAGGCTTCTGGGTAACAATAGCAAGTCTTGAAATATTGATCTGTTTTTTGTTTTCCCCTCTTTGATATCTTTAGGAAGTACTTGACTGATTTTAGGTTTCTAGATGGGGCAACCTTTGGGAAAGGCCATGGCAACTCATTCATCGGGAGTGACAGTCTAATTTTTTCTTAGTTAAAATATGGAACTCAGAAGGATCATCTTGGGTAGGAGTCATGAGGCCCTCTGACCAGGATAGGCATAGCCATGAAGCAGCAGGTTTGGGAGGAGGATGTCTATGACCAAATGCAGGCAATAGCTAACTGGACCAGTTTAATTGACTGGAAGTAGAAGAGTCAGGAATAGGGAGTGAAATTATAGGTGTTGATAGCAACTGTGGCAGCTGACAAGGAGCCAAGGTGAAAATCTCAGGAAGAATGAGCCTCTTTTTCTTTTCTTTCTTTTTTTTTTTCCTTTGAGATGTAGAGACTGGTTTGGTTTCATTTTTTAGCTCTGTAAAAGTCTTTTTTTCCTGCAGTCAGGGACTGTGGGTTTTGACTAATTAATCCGCATCTCTAACTTCCTATGTGTGTGCTGTGTACCCTTGAACAATGGCACAACAAAGGGTGGGTTCCCCTCAGAGAGAGACCAATTCGAACACTTGCCTGGCTATGAACCTCTCAAGGACTTAGGTGCGATTTAGTTAAGGAAGATGTGAGGTCTCTGTTATACCATGTGTCCATCACCACGGAATCACAGGTGAGGACCCAATCAGCCACCATGACAGTGCTTCCCAATCTTGGTGCTCAGATGAATCAGCCTATTGCCTGTGTTACCCAGTCCAGTCACTCACACATTCATTCAACAGGCACTCAGAGATTAAACATTCCAACCCCATTCCCTTGAGGGTGGTCCTGACTAATGAGAGGTGATCAATCTCTTCTTCTCTTTGAACTGAACAGGACTGACAGACTAACTGGGGTACCCCCAGTGATTTTACCAGAATCAGGCAGGTTGACAGACATACAGACAGACAGACTGTCCTCCTCCCTCTGGGGGCCCAAAGTGAACCACTCAAGTGGGGAGCCAGGAATCCTCCTCCAGACCTCTGAGGGAACTCAAGAAATCTTGAGGGTGCACCTTCCCATCAGGACTTGGAGAGGTTCTTGCTCTGTTTGTGAGGGCCATGACTGGAGACTAAAGAGGTCAGTATGGTCAGTCTTCTCAGCCAATGCACCAGATGCAATGGCAAACAGAAACACCAAAACGACACACCCAGGATTTGGAGGCAGATTTATTTATGTTGACAGGCACTGATCAGGATCATTCCCAAAATATCGTGCCCCAAAGTTTCAGTGAGGGAGATTTTTATAGGGTTACAGTGGGGAAGTGCTGAAGTAGAATACTTGGCTATCTTTGCTTGGTTCTTACAATGTACATTACAGTGACCAGCCCCTTTCTAGGAGGCAGAAGCAACTGGCACAATTACGTGGGCAACTAATGACGATAATGAAGTATACTGGCTAGGAACGTTTTCTGTTACAAAAGATATGATTAAAAGTTACAATGAATGTTTACATTTTTAAAAATTTACCACAGTAAAAGACACACTGCCATTAATCCCCCTGAGGTACTCCTCTCTTCAGCACTTTTCCCATCATTCTTGCTACTTTCTGAAGCAGTTCCGGAAGTCTTCTTTCTTGAGTGTCTTTAGATACTCTGCTATGGCTGCTTTGATGTCCTGAATTGCTTCGAAACATGATAATTTTGACTTTGGGAAAGAGTCAGAAGGTACACATCAGATCTGGGTAAAACATGGATGAGGGTGCAACATAATCTTTTTGTGAGCCTGCCTTTCCACTGGATGTTATACAGCAGCCACATTCACCATATTAATCCCATCTTGTAAACACACAAAACAAGACTAGCATAACTGCTTCAAAAAGTGGAAAAAAGAATAGGACAAGTGTGTTTGAAGTGAGGGGGAGTATTTTAAAGAGGGCTAATAGTAATGTAGCTTTAAATTTAATGCATTTTAAAAATTCAATCATATAATGTATTTTGATAATCCCTTGTTTACACTTTTTTGACCTCTTCTTGATGAAAAAATAACACAACTGGCCACGGTCTGGATACTGGCTATAGCTGCGCCAGCTCCTGTCCAACCTTGCCTCACGTCTCTGCCTACATCTCCTATTCTTATCCTTACTCTAAGTAGCTAATTGAGGCAGCTGAGTGGCTTATGAAAGGTAAACAGCGTAAAACTCATTTTGAGCAAAATAAAAAGTTAAATGATACGCACAAATACCACCTGCTTGGACTAACCCCTGTACGTGGACATTAAGATATTCACACAAGACTTCATGAGGAGATAATTGTTTGCTTTTTGCATACATTCAGGAAAGTTTTAGATTTTCAGTGTTATTTTCATGTAAATAGAAATGTCCCAGTTTTTATTAATAAGTGGCTGTTATAACTCTGAATTATGTTTACTTAATTTAATGTAGTGAAGAAACATTTTAGAACATGATAAGATATGAGCTTAAGCAGATGTAAAATAAATTAATGAAAGCACTAAAGGGTTTCTTCTATTTTTAAAGAAACATCTTTTAGTTTGGAAATGTGAAAGACAATCTCAGCACATTTTTGACCCACCAGGCCTTTGGCTGTTTTCTTTCCAACTCCAAATTCCATTTTGAATAACCTAAAAGTAAAATATGTCTCATATGGAAAAAACAACACCAAGTTATCTAAATTCTATAAAGAATATCATTTTGAATATAGCAATCCCTGTCCTTTTTGAATTCTCAATATCATGGCATAGTTTTCTTCTTCCTGTTTTCTCTGGAACTTTCAAGTGAACAACATAAGAAACTAAACAGGAAGTTATATTTCTCTAACCTAGCAAATTAGGAGGAAGATGAAGAACAGATGAGAAAAGGATATCAGAAGGAAGCCCCCATGTTTTGTTCTTGTTGATCAAAATCGCATATTCAAAATCCTTCTGGTATCCTAACTAAAAAAAATCAAATGTCACAAAAAGTAATGTACATTTTTCTAGCTGTCTATAGGACACAGAGAAAAGAATAAAATGACCATTTCCTATGATCCACTCATGGTTCTAAATCTATTCTAAAAGAAGTTCACAAGAGTTTAAACACAGCTCCTAACTAATGCTTTATGGGAAATTTATAATTTTAGAGTCTACAAAGAAGGAAAATCTAGCCTCTACTCCCTGACTTGTTTAAACGCCAGCATGTTTGAAACTACAGCAATAATGGCTCCCATAGCAAATATGATACACAAAAATAATAGAATTGTGCTCTGACTGAATGGTATTAGGAACCTGTTTTAAGAGACTGATCAAGACTACCTCACTTAGTTTCAGTTAATCAGAATAGTGGCTTCCAGACATTGGGACTTCACAAAGCGATCAAATTTCTCAAATGTGTGAATAAATTGGTGAGGAAAGATTATAAGGTCACAAAATTTTTCAGTTTACCAAAATAAGATTCACTAAAGTTCAGCCATCATCTATTACTGTCAATATTTCATAAGAGAAAGGACATTTTAACAAGAGAAAAAAATTGTAAAAGAAAGTAAATAATCACATAACATAAAAACAATTCTTCAAAAGAAAAATAGTTCTATGAAAAAAATCACTACTCTTTCAGAATAAATTATAATAAAATATTAGACTACATTTAGAAACCACTGAAAACCATTCATTTTTAATTCCCATATAAATTAGTTAATTTATATTGAATCACTCCATGGCCCTAGAATGTTAGCTAATATGTATTTTTTTGCTGTTGTTGTAGTTTCCTGTTAATTCACTGATTCTTTTATGTATTCAACAAATATTTCCTGTGGTCTTTTGTATATTTGGCACTGCTGACAAGTGTAATGCAGAATAAAACTGCCTCTTTCTTATAGAGCATAGAAAGAATTTAACTTAAGCCAAAATATACTTTAAGAGAACACAAATGGGAGAAGGAAGCCAAGGACGAGACAGGGAAAACTTCAAGGAAGAGGTGGCACTGAAGGTCAGTTTTGAAAGATGAGGGGATTTCAACAGCTCATGTTGGCTCTCAAAGAGCTCTACTACATGGGAAATTTAAAAAATTAGCCAAACTGAAAAGCCTTAGAAAGGATTAAATGTGTTCAAAGCCAGAAGAGTGGTTAGTACAGGAGTACTGGGGAAATTTGAGTGTATACAGGCCATTTTGCAGAGGGTCTTCATGGCCAAAGTGAATGGTTAGACTATGTCTGGAAAGGAACTAGAGGAGTAGGAGTTAAAAAAGATTCTTGGTAGAATCGGAAGCCATAAGTTTGAGTGTTAGTTCTGCTCTTTCTCATGAATCCTTAAGGAATTTCCTTAATTTCTCTGAGTCTTCAGTCACCTATAAAATGAATCAGTATCTAAGTCACTTGCTGTTTCATGATTAGATGCTAGGCAGCAATATGCAAGGTCCAATACAGAATCTGGCTGAGATCACTAAAGTTTGCTGGTGTGAATTTGGTGAATTGTCAACATTCAGGTTTAAGAAGATGAACATATTAACCTGTAAGTCCAAAAGAGAGAAACTGAGTGGGAGTGAATGAGAGAAAACGAGAAATTTGGGGGAATGGAAAATAATAAAAGGAAATGAGAAATATTTGAATTTTGTGGATGGAGTGGGGTGGAAGACAGAGGGCTCAAGGATGTCATATTTTAAGTGAGAATGGTATCAGCAGAATTTCAGAGATTGGGACTGGAGGCTAGGAGAGATGGAAATCTCATATGTTTTGACCTGTTGGATTTGAAATTCTAGGATTAGGATCTGAGATCCTGTGACTATATTTAGATAAAACTATTCAACAGACATTATGATTACTTATGAGAAGGATCAGGGGTTGAAACACAGATCAAGGCATTGAATTCATGGGGGAAGCCAAGAAGAGGTCCTTGTGATGCCAATGGTAGAAGAGAAGAGAGAGGACAAGACCGAGCATTGAGTACTTTCTCTGTTGGATAGGCGAGCAAACAAAGGAGGCTAAAAGGGCAGCAGAAAAAGAATTTGGAGAAGGAGAGTGAACCAGGTGGTGAAAGGAGGGCCATGGAACCCAAGAAAAAAGATAAGATTCAGAACAGTAAGTCACTCCTAAGTACTACCTGCCATGGAGGCCAGAGAAGCAGGAGCCTGAGTCACAAAGCACTATACAATGACTCCCCATAGTGTAGTGAGAGCAGAAGCAACAGTGCCAGGTGAGAGAGAAAATGGCAGTTTAAAGAAGTTATTATTTATATTTTAAATAAATAGAAACAGTAATCAAAATCATGCATATATCTATATTTTTATAAGCACCACACACTGTGTTCCTGGAGCTCCTATACCTATATTTTTAACCAAGGTATCTTCTTTCATCTACTGATGTAGTTTCTCATGTATCTGTTGTGGTCTCTATCTGGATATCCTTCTTGCCCAAAGCCTCATGTGCTCATAGATGAGGCTTTTGGGAGGTGACTGGATCATGGGCCAATGATAATCAATGGCTTAGTCCACTGGTAGCCAACTTGGTATCAAGAGGTGGGGTCTGGTTGGAAGAGGTGAGTCATTGCGGGTGTGGCCTGGAAGGGGTCATCTCTTCTGCACTCCTACCTTCACACCATGCGACTACCTTCATGTCATGTCTTTGCCATGCTGGTGTCCTTTAGACACTGCCAACAGTGGACTGAAACTGTGAGCCAAAATAAACCTTTCCCCTTTCAATTGTGGGTATTGGGTATTTTATCTCGGTGGTGAGAAAAGTGACCTAAGACAGTATCCGAGTGCCATACTAAAACATACTGCTCTGTATCTCTCTCTTTTTACTTCACCACTTGATGTTGGAAGATCTTTATGTGTGGTGAAAAAGATTCTTGCATTTATTTGATTGGCCCTCTTTCATACTGGTACACATTTGAATTGGTTCCATTAAGTTGATAAAAAAAAGAGCAAAGTCTTCATAGTTGACCAAGTGATAGTCTAAAACCCTACCCTATTTGGCTGATATAGACTTTGTTGGCATGATAAGGACCTCCACATTTACCAACACAGAGCTGCATCTATGCCCCTCTCTCTAGAATCCTTCTCTTTTTTATTTGGTCTCTGCCTTCACTGAAGAATTTAATTTCCTGCTCTGTAGACCTCCCTGAGCCTTTCTGTACAATCCTTATCCCAAAGCATTTCTGGAAATAAAAAAGTAATCCCTGTTGTAAACATTTAAATCCTGAATGTAGGCCCCTGACTGACTTAAATGTCAGTTACAATCTGTTAAAATATATAGATGCTATCTTCCTCTTATAGACTGTTGGCATTGGAAGTACCTTAGAAGTTGCCAATTCTTCTTCAATTTACAGCAGTAGAAATCTTAGAGTAGAGAATTTCTTCAAAATCCCATGGCAGAAACAAAGAATAGCACTGCCTAGAGTCTTTATTCCTATTCCAGTGCTCTTTCTATTACCTCCTGACCCCTACCTGCCTTCAGTGTTGTTTAAAAGCAATGGAAGCTTTACCCATTCTTGGAAGCTAAAGAAGCATCATTTGAGCAGGAAATATATAAATGAAAACATTTTAGAGATCTGGGAAAGGGCCAAGTTTGTTGTTCAGTGTAGACACTGACTCTCAGTGTGACTTCAAGAATTTATGTTGCCTCTCCAGTTTTAGCAGTTCTAGGCACATTTTGGCATCACACCACACAGACTGCAGGAATTGTTGTGAAGGTTGATGAGGTAACTCTTATAAAAATATGTTCACTATTTAAATGAAAGTCACACTGTGTCTAGAAATGACAGATTGTCAGATACACAGCACAGACTCTTCTATCTCATATTAGTTTATTTGACACTGTGAGGTTCCAGCTAACTAAGCTCCCATTGTTGTTAGTTAACTAAGCACTCCCCCACTTGCTACCCTCAGATCTTTTTGTTTGTTTGTTTTGTGCTGGGAATTAAAACCAGAGTTTTGTGTCATACTAAGTGTACACTGTGCTACTGAGCTAGATTCCCAGTTCCCATTCTTGGTTGATAATAAAGTTCACTTATTCTAAGTCCTTCAGTTTCAAAGTAACAAGGTTTTTGCTTAACTTCTCTGTCCTCTGGTTTCTCCATCCACCAAATGAGGAAAATAACAGGGCTGGGATGAGAATTAAGTAAGATAATGTATATAGAACTCAGCCTTGTACATAGCAAATACTCAGTAAGCTTTAGTAATTTTTAGTGTAACTAGTTGAAAGTGAATGGTAGCATATGGATATATACATCCTATTTAAGAGAAATAATATGAGTGCTTCCTGGTTTTGTTTTTTCTTCTTTTGAGGGGGTACACAGGTGCAATAACAAGGCTTCTAAACCACTGGAGATACAGCCATAGGAATGAAGGAGAGCTGGGCCTCTCAGGCCACAGAGGTTTTAAGTTTCTAAGAATTTGGTTCTTCAGCTGTCCTATTGTGTTAGTCAGCTTTCTGTGACTGCAGCAAAATATCTGAGAAAGTTAACTTAATGGAAGGAAAGATCTATTTAGGCTCAAAGCTTCAGAGGGTTCAGTCCATGGTTACTTGGACCCATCACTTTGGTATGTGGTGGGCAGAACATCATGGCAGGGAATACATACAGTGGTACCTTGGTTCACAAAGTTAACTTGTTCTATGATTTTAGAAAAAATGGCCATGCTTGTGTTTGTGTGGGAAAGGTAGCTGTGGTCATGTTTATCACCCAATGTGGAGTTTTCAAACAAAAACAAAATTTTGCCAAATGTTGTTTGCAAACAGAAACATTTGGAAAATTTTTGTTTTGGCAAACATTTGGCAAAATTTTGTTTGCAAACCAAAGTGTTTGCAAATGAAAGCAAATTGTTTGCAAACAAAAGCATTCATGAACCAAGGTACCACTGGAATGGAGCAAGGCTACTCTCCTCATGGTGGCTGGGGAGTGAAGAAGAAGAGTCCAGGACCCCCATATATCTTTCAAGGACACACTCCCATGCCTCAACTTCTTCCAAGTAGGTCCCACCTCAAAAGTTTCCATCACCTTCCAAAGATTCCATAGTCTCTCAATAGCACTAATATAACCTGGCTAGAGACTAAGCCTTGAACATGTGAGGTGGTGGGGGACATTTAAGATCCAAATCATAGCACTCATTCAACATGGCATCCTCAGCACTGGGTGTTCGATCAATCCTGGATGATAAGTGAATTAATAAATTTATGAATCCATCCAAGACAACAATAGAGGATGGCCATAAGGAAGGAAGTCTGCTTGGCATTTTGGGATTTTCAGAAAAAAGGAGTGAAACATTTAAAACAGAGAGAGGAAGGTTGTGGAGCAAGTGTAGCCATTGCCAAATGGACTGAGACTCTAGGCCGTGTAGCTGGACACTCAGGTCCAAAGAATCACAGTTTTTGTTTTGAACAAAGTCGGCTATCTTAAGGAGGCAGTAGAGAGTGCTTCTTTGTAACAGCGATGGGTCTACAGAGATTCCAGTTTTTAAAAGAATCATTCTTAAGGTATCACAAAGACCTTATTACAGTGTCTGTCTCCCTGAAAATGAATCCTTCTTCTTTTGTAATCAGGGTGTTTCCTTGTTAATATTAGCCTCCTACAATGACCCCCGAGTTGTTTCACAGCCTCCCTGAGATTAAAAGCTGCTCATTGTTTAGGTACTTCCCCCCCCCATTCCTAAACACATTCTGACTCAATGGGGGTTATAGAAATGCCATCCCTACTGACACATCACAAATGAATCAAGAGACAAGTTGAACCAACTGTCTTTATTTCCTTCTTTTCCTCATTTTATTTATTTAGATTGAAATAGTTTTCAATGAAATTCAACAAGCATTTACTCTGCACGCACTCTAAGCAAAGTGATACAGGTGAATGAAACTCTCGACCTACTATGTCCGTGAGTTCGTGTTCTCTAAAAGTGAAGAATGAATTTTAGGAACAACAGAGGTGAAGAGTAGAATATATTTATTGAGGGAAATCTTCTGTCTGAAGAGAGACAGAAGGGGATCCCAAGCGGGTTGCCCCAGACTCTGTTTTTTCCAGTGACTTTTTATAGAGGAAAACCATGAGATTAGATGGCTCAAAGGTGGGGAAATGGGAATTTGCAAAGTGGGCATAAAGTGATCCAGATTTAATCCCTAAGGATTATACTTAAGGGTGTGCTTGCATTTGTCTTGAGATCTGGCCTGCAGCAAGAGGTGTGTTTCTTCTGTTTTGAGATCTGGCCTACAGCAAGAGGTGTGTGTCTCCTCCAAGGTTATCAGACATCTGGTCCTCTGTGCCAGCTTCTTCCAGGGGCTAGCCCTGTTTGACTGCCTATAATATTTCTAACTGGTTCAGCTGGCTGTAACAAAAGCACCATGCTAGATCATACTTAACACAAAGGTCACTAGGCATGGTTTTCTGCTTTGAAAATCTTTTTGCTTGCGGATTTTTCTGCTGACTGGCAAATTACTTCAGTATTGTCCTTCAGCTTTTCTAAGATATAGGTTTCTTTTACCTGCTTTGTGTGCTCTACAGCTGAGTGCAAATTGGATTTAAGAACATTAAATAGAAGTGCTCAAGAAATTTTCCCAATCCTTCCATATCTATGTTTTCTTTGTACTTTTATATTGTGCTATGACTCACTTGTATATATGTTGGACTCTATAATTTGGGGAGGGAGCAGGCACAGGGATGGATGCTTGATGAGTAGAATCAGAAGACCTGTCCTTGAATTTGAAACCAGGCTCAGATTTAATAATACAATCTTGGCCAGTAATCTCTAAAGTCCTCAGTTCTGCTTTTAGAATTGTAAGATAATAAGACTGTAGATATGGATATAGAAATTAGTTATATGAACATACTATAAGAGCTATTATCTATATGTTGATTTTATTATTGCCACATGATCTAACAAAGGGCCTTGCCCATGAGAAAAAGTTTACTAATATTCAATTACTGAAGAAATTATACCTACCACAGACAACAACTCTGAAATATAGTACTATCTTACTGACATTCTTTTCTTGTTCCAGATTGAAAGCTTATCTGTAGCACCTTACCAGGATCAGAGAGGAGGGTTTGCAGGGATCAAGAAGGGCAGGTTTCTTGCAGGAGCTGTTGATTTAGATAGGGTCCAGAGTCCCTCCCCTCATGCTTCATTATCTTGCTTCTGTCTTAAGGGCTAATGATTATAATAGGGAGGACCTAGTAGTACAAAGTATAGGCTCTGGATAAGATGGTTGTGTGTTCAAATCATGGGCGTGTCTGAACTAGTTGGACAATATGTTAATGTAAATTTTTATCTGAGCCTTAGTTTCCTCCTTTCTAACATAGGAAGAACACACAATTCAGATTAATGTGTTAAAAAAGAAATGAAGATTTAGTTAAGTAAGCTCAAATGCATGGACTACTACAACACTCATCCTTTGTAGCTAAACCTTAATTGAACAACTATTATAGGCTGGGTGCCATATAGGTATTGGAAGTATAAACCCTGCGATTATGTCATCAATGAGAAACAACTGGCCTACAATCTGACAAGTGTTATACGGTAAGTAAGAACAGAAAGCTCCTGGAACAATAGGGTAGCATCTCTATGACAGACTGAAACAGGAAAAAGTCAGTAGCAATCAGGGAAGGCTTCCTAGAGGGAGTGACTACTGTAAAGAGGCTTGAAGACAGAGAAGGATTAAACCAAGTCAACAGAGGGGCCATCCTGAACAAGGACGCAGAGGTCTGAGAGAGCATACCCATTTGGGAAGATGGAGAGGGATTCAGCAAAATTTAGCTATGAAGATTTGTAGATGCCCATTATAACGGATGTCGGTTTGCTTTGTGAAAGGGTTTGTGTTTTTTTTCTGAGGAAACAGAGTGGTACTTGTCGATATAGCCCTCTTAGTTTAAGTGGAGATGGAGACCATCAAGTTAAGAAGGTATCTTAGTATCACGAAATTAAACATAGGTTGTGAGTCTTCAGACATGACCTTCAATCCTGCTTAAGGCTCATTGGTGACTTAATTCACCTCTTTGTAATTTCATGATCAGCCTGAGATAACATCTGTGAGGTCTAAACAGGATCGTGCAGGTCAAATTCTTAGCACCATTTATGTCCCATAAATAGCATTTTAAATAAGGACCCGTTTTCTTGGCTGAACCACTGTATAACCAGAATATAAAGCTCATTGCTAGGTCTTTGTCCCTTCCCTTCCTTCTGTCTTTCGCAGAGCAAACAGCAGCAGCCCAAGCCAGGGACACAGAGGATTCCCACTCCAGCAAGAACTCACTCCTAAGCGATGACTAAGAGGCAACCGCAACGAGCCCGGGAGCTGGCTCGGAGAGGCTGCGCATGCTCAGTGCGCGGGCCGGGATTTTGAAGGTGGAGAGGATAGCACGGGCAGGGGCCGCGCCGGCTCTTTGCGCATGCTCAGTCTCCGCATCTGCTCTCCATCTAGTGCCGCAGCCGGAAAACCGCAGCAGCGGCGGCGGCGGCGGCGGCGGCGGCTGAGGGAGGGAACAACCCAGCGGGGCGTCAACGGGGGGCGCGGAAAAAAAAAATTCTGGGAAAGGCAGGCTCCGAGAGCTAGAGCTTGCGGCCTCTCCCAGGCCACCGCCTTTGCCGTCCGCTGGGAGGAAGAGCAAAGAGGCGACGGCGGCCGGAGGAGGAGAGGAGGAGGCGGCGACGTGAGGGGAGCGCGGAGGCGGGGACGGGCCGGCGGCGGCCTGGGCGCCGCAGTGATTTTGACATTTTCCCCGGCAGGGTCCCCCGCGGCCGCCTGCCCTGCTGCGCTGGGTGGGTCACCCGGCCCCGCGCGCGCCCCGCGCCCTGCGCGTCCCTTAGCGCCCCGCCCGCGGCCCGAGGGCGTCCCCGGCTCCGAGGCGGGCGAGGCGGGCAGGGGAGGGCGGCTGGGCGTGCGGGCATCGCCATGGCGGGGACATTTTCCACAACGTGATTGTTAAAGACTCCCCCCTCCCGCGCGCCTTAAAATTCCGGGCTCTTCCAGCTTCCACCCTCCCCCAAGCCCGTGTGACTAAACCGAGACAAAGGGGAGGCGGCCTCGCTCACCCGCGCGCTCGCGGGGCGGACGGACGGAGGGACAGGCGGACGCGCGGACACGGCGCCGCCACATTCCTGTGCCCGGGGGCAGCAGGTCCCGCGGGAGGCGGCGGGCTCGCGGCGCGCGCTGCTGAGCTGCCGCCTGCTCGCTCGGTCGGCGGGCGCCCTGCGGCCTCGCCCGGCCCTGATGCTGGGAGCTCGCCTCTCCGGCCCTCCCCACGGCGAGGCCGCAGCATGTGAAGGTTAGAGCCCAGACAGCCCACGGAGCCGCCGTGAAAGATGGGGGATGCTGCGGACCCCAGGGAGATGAGAAAAACCTTCATCGTGCCGGCCATCAAGCCCTTCGACCACTACGATTTCTCCAGGGCCAAAATCGCCTGCAATCTGGCCTGGCTGGTGGCCAAAGCCTTTGGGACAGGTAAGCGGTGGGTCTCCCTGCCCTCTTCCTCCGGATGGTGTCCACATCCCGGTTTTTGTTTCCTGATTCTCGAATCCCCCTCCCGGCACGTCTTCCCATACAGGTTTGGGAAGATGAAAGGAGACTAGGACTAGGGGAAAGAAAGGAGAAATAAAAGAAAGCAGGTTCGGGCATCAGTGAAGGCCCCCCTCCCCCGCGCGTGGTCAGGGTGAATTTGGCCAGATACCTTTTGTTGGATGGCAGAAGGGTTCTTTTTTTATTCTGTGAGGAATTTGTCATGTTTTTACAGAATGGTTTTAATTTGTGGTATTTTCCTCATTGTTCTGCATACATTTCCCCTTCGGTCATAATTGGTATTCAGTCATAATACCAAGAAATCTGAGTTGTTTATTGTTGGTTGAGGGTGGACAGTGCACAGTGCTGTGTTGATTCTGACATTTGTAATGGTGGCTGCTGTTCCCAATCCATCAGATGGAAAGTAGCTATGTCGAAGGGCAGTATTCATTTTTGTTGTCATTCTTTGCGCCTGTGTCAGCCCTCCGTACACATTTCAGGTTGTTATAAACCATTTATTACAGTCGGTGTTTAGTTTGCTGACTGTAGGGTGCTGTTTTCATTTTGTATTATCAGTGAGGCGTGGCCTCTCTCCACATGTATTTTGACTTCATAAATTAAGTGAAACAAAAACATCCTCCTTTGGGAAAAATTTTTAGAAGAGTTTTTTAAGGGCATGTGCTATTGACACAGAAGTTCTGCAAGACAGTGATAATTAAACACTCCCTCCATGACCCAGGCTTTGCCGAATAACAGGAAAAGGGCCTCTTGTAATTCTTTAGCTGTTGCTTTCGGAGCCCATGTTGTGGAATGCTTAAAAAATTAAGAGAGCTGGCTTTCCGTTGGAAGATCTTCTTGTAATTTAGTCTGATGACTTTCAAGAGTAATTTTGCAAGATTTCTTTTTCTTAATTAATAAACTTTGGATACATAAAATATTTATTGAGAAGTTACTTAGTGTTTACAAACCTTTCTGTGGATCTTAAATACAGGTTTTTGTTTTGGATGGGGATGTCAAAATGTGAGTGAATAGTTTAATTCAGATTTACTCTTTAAACATATACACAGCTGAGTGTTTCCAAAACTTGTGTGACTTTCAGGGTTTGGAAAATTATTTGAATTTTGGGAGAAACTTTTCTTGGGTGTAATTTTATGTTAATGGAACCTTCATTTTATTCAAATTTTCATGCTTTCATATTGTACTAGTATGGGGGATAACTATAACCCCTTTGAAGTAACTTAAATTTTAAAGATTTCTTTGGAATTAAAAATCTAGAGTATTACATAGTGAGCACTGTATTACTGTTTTTTAAAGTTTCCCCCCAGAGAAAAGCAATGTAAATAACGTATTTTGGTTTTTAATTTAAGTAGCAAACTAAATGTAATATCCATTTGGAGGGTAAATGAAGACTTATTTATGTAGAAAGGACTGAAAATTGATATAGTAACCTGTGTGGAAAAGCAGTGTGTACAAAATGGAAAGCAGAGAATGAGAAAAACATTTTCTTTCCACTTGAAACAGAGGATGCCTATAATACAGGTGTCAGAATTCTGCTGTGTATTCACAAAGACTTCCAACTGGAAAATGGCCTATTTTCTGGATATGTGTCAGCCAGAGTCTGGACCACTTGATAATTACACATTGAACACACTTGAGAAGAAAGGAGGTGAAAGAAACATAGTATCAGTGGAATCCTACTTGTCAGGCACTCTGGTAGATGCTTTGTATTAAGTTGTACATTTGGCATTCACAACTCAGCTATGTGGTTAGTATGTGACTCATTTAAACAGAAGGAGAAATGGGCTGGGGATTTAGCTCAGTGGCATAAGCGCCAGCCTGGCAAATGCAGTGTTGTGAGTTCAGTCCCCAGTACTAAAAAAAAAAAAAAAAAAAAAATCCATACCTAAACAGAAGGAGAATTGCAGCTAAACAACATTCCCCCTGCAGCACTGTTAGTAAATGGTGGAGATTGTTTTCATTTGAGGTCTGCTTGCAAAGAGTATATTAGTGAAGGTGGGACATGCCTGTTATATACTCAGAACTCTAAATACATAGGTCATTTATTCTTTGTTTTGCAGATAAAGCAACAGGCTGAGAGATTAATTTGCACATGATTAAACAACTGGCCTTTAGTATGTACTACATACTGCTTCAGGTCTTCATGACTCTTTGCTTTTTACTCTGCACCATTCTTCAGAGTAACCTTCAATCTGCAAAAGTAAAAATGTGCACATAATACATGTGCACATAACTTTTTTTTTTAAATGGTTGGACAATTCTTCATTCACTTTCAGATGTTTTAGATGATTATAGTGAATATGGTAGGTACTTAGTTGCATTTGTCTTGGCAACAGTTGGAATAGATGAGAAGGTCATATACAGATTTGAATAAAACCAAGTTTAGGAGACTTTAAGAAAGTACATTTGACTCAGGAGGCTAAGGCAAGAGGATCACAATTAGTTCAAGGCCACCCTGGGCTACATAATGAGTTCTGGGCCATCTTGAACTTCATAGTGAAACCTTGTCTCAAAACAACCAAAAAAACCCCCCAACCCCCCCCCCCCAAAAAAAGGAAGAAAGTGACTTTGAGAGCTGGGCATGGTGATGCACCCCTGTAATCCCAGCACTTGAGAGGCTAAACCAGGAGGATTTCAGTGGGTTCAAGGTTGGCCTGATTTACATAATGAGTTCAAAGCTAGCCTGAACTATAGAGTGAGACCCTGTCTCAAAAATAAATAAATAAATAAATAAATTTTAAAAATAAAAAAAATAGAAAAGAACTAATTTTTAAAAAGAAAGTGATTTTATAACAAGAAATTATATTATTAAGAATGTAACCTGACATGTTTCCACAGAAGTGCAAGTCCAAGTCTATCAAGGCTATTTAGTGAGAACGTGTCTCAAAATAACAGTTATACCTCCAAAATACTGTGCTTGCACACTTCTTTTTTAAATCATCTTTTAATAAATAAATTTATACCGTTAATATAATTGATTTTAATTTTTGATTCATTTGCTACATTTATGCTGAAAAGATGAGTAAACATATTTCAGAGTTAACAACCAACTATAGCCACACCCAACTGAAACTTTTAAAAGTTTTCAAGTGTGATTTATTAAAAATCTCTTTTAACAGTGACACACAAGGTTTTGTTTTGTCTTAACTACCAAACTAAATTTGACATCTAAAAACTATTTTCAGAACCATATATTGGAAAAGTTATTTAAAGAATGAAGTAATTGAACTGTAAAAAATAAAGCATTTAGCATTGTTAACACGTAAAAGGCAGATATGGAGTATTTATTTAATTTGAAGTCTTACATCAATACCTTTGAATAATGTTGTTTTGTTTGCCCTAAAAATATCCAAATAGCCAAAATCTTAGTTTATTTTGTGGAAGAGTGCAGCTACAATTTTGATCAAATGAAGAAAAAGTTTGTTTAGATGAATTTCTAGCAGTGAACATATACTCTGGCTACTTCAAGTAAATTGCAGAAGGAGAAGAATTTAACCCATTTAAGCAATAATGTGACTGAGTTTGCTTTTAGCTGCTCTGCTCCATTAAATACCTTAGGGAAATGGTAGGTGCAGAACTTCCTGTAGCACTCTTCCTTACTAAGTTCTTGAGTTTGAAATTCTTGAATTTCTAGTATGTTTATAGTTTCAGCCTTATTGATTATCATTCCCCTTTCTATACTACTTAGTTTAGTGATATAAAATTATTTCCTATTACAAATACACTTTGTTACATTTCTTTGTATATCCTAACAGCTCTTGTGAAAATGTGACACAGGCTCTACCTCTGAAGCATTATGTGAGGATTGTGAGAGCAGTGGGTAGCGTCATGGTTGGTTAAGAGAGACTCAGGGTAGCCAGGCCAGTTTGGGATATTACTGCAGGAATCTGGGCAAAAGGTAATGATTAGGCTTGAAACAGAATGGAAATGACAATAATGCTACTCATATTTATTGGGCAGTTAATTGTGTGTCAAGCACTTTACACAAAGGACCTCATTTTAGTTCTGACAGCAGGCTTATGAGGTAAAAACATAATCGTTCTGGCTTTAGCCATGAGGAAAGTGAGGCTCACAGGTTTGGGAACTCATCCAAAGCCAGTCAGTTTCTGGAGTTGGGATCTGAACCAGGGAAATCTGACTTCAGTCTGTGCTCTTAACTATACTTGTATGGATCGAAGTAGAAAGACTGGAAAAGAAGCCAATGACTGAAAAGATGTTGCAGAAATTTAATCCTTAGTATTTCCAAAGGACCAGATTTTGGGGCATGGGCAGTGGTTTAAATTAATAGAGAAACTAAAGAGGATAAGGTCACCTGAGGTTTTAGAGAAGATGAGGTTACCTGAGACTGAGATATAGTGTGTGTGTGGGGGGGTGAACTGAGAATTGATGAATTGGCAGAATAAAGCAGCAAGTTAGAATGGGAGTGCAAGGTTTTGAAAACAAACTTGATGTTTCAGCCACATATTTTGTGTGATGCATCCAATGAAATAGCTATAAATGTAGGTCTGCAGTTTGAGAAGTTGAGGCTAAAAATAATAATTTGGTGCTCTGTGTATAACAGTGTAATGGGAATTGGAAGTAGATGTTATAGAAATAAAGAAGAAATTTGAGATAGATTTAGACTAGAATACTTAAAGTGGAGACAGGGGCTGAGGAAAAGGAGGTAGAATTAAATTACTCAAAGAGTTGGGAAGAGAATTAAGAAAATATAAATACATTGAAGTCCTGGAAGGAAAAAATTTAAGGAGAGTGGTCTAATAAACAGTGTCAAGTGATGTAGGTTAAAGCAGTGCCTCTGTTTTAAAAGTTTATAATGTTGTAATGTAAAGGAGATAATGATAAATGTAGAACTATAGTAGAGTTCAGGAAATCTATGGTAAGAGCTGTGTGAAGGGAACAATTCAGATGGAGACTAGATAGGCAGGCATGGTGTGAGGAGGTCACTTGTAGCTTTTCATGGTCTGTGAAGGAAGAGCTGTGTACTGGAGTTTAGATCCTGAAGAGTCAGGCCAAATACAAAATATTGTAAATGGAAGAAATTGAGTGGAAGTATGGGTTGTGACACCCAGGTTGTGTTAGTGAAGTTATACAGACCAGATAGATTTGAGGAGATTTATGTAATGAAGTAGTGGGAAATCCCACTTAAAAGGTAAGTTGAGATATAGTAATATATAAGGCCAGGTTAAGGAATTTGGAATTTTTCAGTAGAAAAGCAAATGATCATAAACGTATTGGATTAGAAAAAAAAAACTGTTATTAATTTATATCACTACTAGTAACACGTACTTTGTACTAGTTACAGTACTATTCTGAGCATTCTACATGCATTTTTCTTTTAATTCTAAGAACAACTTTATTAAGTGGGTATTATTTCTCCTAAAACTCTAAAATACAGTTTCCTAACTGCAGAATCATTGTCTGGATAATTCTTTGTTCATGGATGCTGTCCTGTGCATTGTAGAATTTTAGCGGTATTTTTCTTTGGCTTCTTCCACTGAATGCCCCTACCTTTCCCTACCTTGTTCTCATCCCATTTGTGACAAGAAGCATCTCACATTGCCAGGTGTCTTCTGGGGAGCAAAAGGACCCCAGTTTAAGAAGAATTATTGCTGTAACACTTGTAAGACACATCATTAATTTACAAAGGTATTTGCACATTAAAATATAGAGTAATTATAAGACATCTTGATTTCACAGTTTGTCAAATTGAAACTAAAATTTAGGACACCGGATAATTTGCTTTTTTTTAAATGAAAAAACCGGTTAAGAAGGATTAACCAAATTGCTCCTGTTAAGCCATCCAGCTCATTAATGATAGCATAGCAATTTGAGTCTAAGCTTTCTAGATTCTAATAGTTGCATTTTAACCTCTGTTATAGTCTTCTTATTATTTTCAATTTTATAGTACAATTTTGGAAGTGAAAACATTTTTTAAAAATCATAAAAAGCTTCCAGTCAAGTCTGAAATTTGCCAGCCTTCAATTTTTTTGCAAAACCTAAAGCTTTTTTTTAAAAAACATCTGTTTCTATTTGATTAGTACTAAAATAGGAAATATATTTTGCATTGGTCTGTCTTTTCAGGCTGTCTGTTCTCCTTTAATGGATCTAGTTTTCCATTTATATTTTAATTAGTAAATTACAAGTGTAGTAATGGCACGTGAATGAAATATTATGCATGTGTTAGTGACAGGCCAGGGGCTTTAGCTGAAGTAATCAGTTCATTTGTCAGTTACCGTGTCTTTACCTTTAGCCTCACATAGTTTTTCCTTTTCTTTTCTAAACATTGACTCTTCATCAACTTTTTTAAAATTAAAGGCATATATAGTAGTATCTTTCCAATTTTTCTTCCCCTATTTACTGACTTCTTTTCTGGGGCATTTTCTTGAAGTATTTGTCTTGTTTTACCTCCTTGCTGAATGAATAGTCATGATATATGCTACTCTGATCCATGGTTTATAGTATGCACATACAATTACAAAGTATTCTGATTTATTCTCACACTTAGGTTGGGTATTCTGTTTCTCGTTGTGGAGTAGAATATGTATTTTTAAGTTACTCCCACATCCCCATGCATATTAAGAATTGAATGCAGGGGCCCTCTACCACTGAGCTGTGTTGCCAGTCCTTTTAAAATTTTGGGACAGGGTTTCACTGAGTTGTTCAGGCTGGTCTCTAGCTTGCAATTTTCCTGCCTCAGCCTTCTGAGTAGCTGGGATTACAGGCACCGCCATCACACCCAGTTTGGTATTATATTTATAATAATTGTTTCAAAGATTCTTTGTGTTAAAAATATCTTTTTTAATACAGGCGTGGTGGTAGGTCCATGCCTGTAATCCAGCACTCTGGCAAGCTGCCCCTGGAGGAAGATTGCAGGTTTTAGCTCAACCTGAGTAAGTTAGCAATTTAGCTGGGCATATAGGTTAGTGAGAAGTTTCTGAGTTCATCCCCAGCACCACAAAAACAAATAAAATAAAAGAGAAGTCTCCTTCCTTCCTGTACCTGAACCATTCATCTTCTAATTTAAAGAAAAGGGACATCATCAGACCATTTTTCAAAACATCTCTTGGAGTACACGTAAAAATACCGTGCATTTTATGTTATGTATGTTTTACCACAATTAAAACAAATGGTCTTGGATACAGGATAGGAAGTAGATTAGAGCAGGACCATGTTATAAAGGGGAAATTCGGTTGGAAAGTTAGTATGGTCCAGCAAACATAATGGCAGCTTGAATTTGGATGGTCTCAGTGAATATGGAGAGAAGTGGATAGATGTAAAAGATAAGACTTATTGATCAGATGAATATGTGGAAAGAAGAGTGAGATCTTGGGAAATGTTAAGGTTAATTGTATTTTGTATTTCATGAGGAGGAAAAAAATTTAAAAGCTAGCAGAGTGTAGAGTCTCAGAAACTCAGGAAGAGAATATTGCAGATGAAGGAATATAAGATACAATGAAGGAGAAAGATTAAGCAAGACCAGGTCTCAAAAAGATTCTGTGAATTTAGAACACAGAGTCATTGATAACTTTGCTGATAATATTTGGAGAGGAATTGGGAGACAGATGTAAAAATCACTAAAATGAATCAGAGATTGTATCAGTTATCATATTTTAGTCCCCCTCAAAATATTCCTCCTCACTTTGAACATGCTCATCTCATTTTTCTCGCGACTTTTTGAAGCAGTTCTAAAAATCCTCTTTCCTGTCTTTATGAGGTCTGATCAAAATTACACTGAATGCTTCTTCCAAGTGCCATCCGACAGGCTCCTAAAAAGATTACAGTGTGTCCTCATACACCTTATTCACCAGATTTGGCACTGTGTGACTTCCAGCTCTTCCCCAAAGTCAAAGAATGACCATGAAAGTTAAGCATTTTGAATTGATTCAAGACATTGAGTACAACTAAAGACATGGGAGAGGACTTCCAGAACTGCTTTAGAAAGAGCAATGGGATTTGTGTTTGAAATCAGAGGAAGTATTTTCCGAGAAATGAATGGCAATGTTTCTTTTTTCTGTAATTTTTTTTTTTTTAAATTTAATTGTTCACTGTATTTCTCACTCATACTGTGTAGTAGTACCTGGTCTCACACCATGTAGTACACTGTTCAGGGCTCTTGCCTAGTCATTGCATGAAGGCTCTGCACTCTTCTCTTACCTTTTTTTTTTTTTCTTTAAATGAAATTAATTAGATTGTATGTTAAATATATACAATAACAGTAAACTTTCATGTATTCATCATCCAACCCCCACAGTCATTTGAGGCCAATCCTAGCTCATTTGTAAACACCTCCTATAACTGCCAGTTATTTAAAGCAAATTCCAAACATCATAACTATATAGTCATAAAATATATCAGCACATGTATCTCTGAAAATTAAAGACTGCCTTTTAGATTAAAACCATGGCGCTGCCATCATCACAGCATTGTTATTATCACATCACTCCATAGCATGAATATTAAAATTTGTTTCATCAACATTACTGATTCTGTTATAATCTATATAAGGGTCATATTTTGCAATTGGTTGATATGTCTCTTTAATTTTTTTTAATATAGTCTTCCCTCTCAATCTCATTTTATCTTTACAGTTTGTTAGAGAAAGCAGAGTATTTCTCTTATAAAACTTATCATAGTCCAAATCATGATATTGTTGAACAAGTTTCTGTATTTCTTATAAGTTGATAGTTATATTTAGAAGATTGATTGCATTCAGTTTGGGGTTTTTTGTTTGTTTGGGGGTAATTTATAGATGATTTGTACTTCTGTAAGATGCATTTAATGTTTGATTATCTCTCTGTCATGATTTGTTCATTTATAAGCTGAAATAGTCCTTTAGAAAGAAACTTCCCCTTATTATTTAGGAAATTAGCTTGAGGCAGTGGTAACCTCCAAGCATATACAAGGCAAACTATCCCAGAGGTCATGAAACAGAATGCCTGCCAAAAAACATAAAATGCTGGAACCAGTTTCCAAGAGGAGAGACATGGGTTGAGTTGACACACTTAGGATAGCCTGGAAGCAGGAGGGATGGGCCACATTCCAGACTGTGGTACAGTGTTCATGTATGCATGTCTTTCTGCCACAAGCCTTTCTTGCTAATGATGTGGTCATCAAGACCATTGTTGAGGTTACAGAAGGAAGCCCAGAGGGACACACATGTATTCTTTCAGAGAGACACAGGGGACAGGCACACTTGCCATAGTTGTAGCTTGCAAGTAAGCTTGATGAGTAGCCATGGGTTTTTGTTCCCTGGCAGAAGGCACATAGGCCAAAGTGAGCACCATCACTGGATGGTTGAATTAAGAACTCAAGGTATGTAAGTGTTTACTGGCCCTTTGCTTAGTCTCATGTCTAGTCTCATTTCCTATATCATACATATTTAGTAATTTATTTATACATTTGTGTATCATGAATGTTCAGTACTATATTGCCTCATGAACATTAAGGCATCTTTCTGGGATTTTCTTTCCATTTCTTTATGTTCGATATACATAAGCTACTGCTTATCTTAACACATGGTATCAATTCTGTGCTTAATAAACTTTATGCTTATTAGCTACCTATCTGTACTTAAAACATCTTAAAACATCTCACCTTTGTTTTATCAACTACAAACTTCTTCATGTTTAAGAGAAATGAATATTCTTAAAAGTACAGGTAGGATAAATGCTGCGTTCTTTGATTTTATTGAGGGCAAATTGGAACAGACTGACTGAATTGCTGACCCCTGAGAATCTGAAAGGGTGTAAAAGAGTAGGAATAGGAAGAAAGACCTTTCCAAACATGAATATGCAAAGACTATAGCAGAAGAAAATGTGGTTTCTAAGAATTGAATGTAACTGGCAGAGGAAGGATTTTAACTCTTAGAGATGCAAGAAGTCATTGAAAACTCTTGAGACTTGGTGGTGGGGTTATTGGTGATATGTGTTACATGATTTGCTTATGGGACATAAGCAGATTTTTACTATAGCAGAAAATGATTCGAGGTGGGAACAGGAATGAATGTGCTAAGACAAAATTAGGAATACATGCAGTATTTGAACAAAAGTGCTGATTGTCTGGAACAGAGAGTTACGAGTTGAGATTAGGAGGTAGGGATGGCTATGGACCGAATTCTGTTTTGTGGCAGGGGGATTGAGGAAGAGGAACACTTAGGCTAGTACAGCTAGATGAATAGGGGTATAATTTGTTTATGTATGAAGCTCTAGAAGATCAGGTTTGGGGGAAAAGATTGATTTTAGGTATTTTGAGGTTTTTTTTTTTTTTTTGACTTTTTCAACACAGTTTCAAACATACAAGAATTGTACAACTATCAACATTTTGTCCCATTTATTTTATCATTCTCTCTCCTTCCCTCCCCCACAAACACATGTATGCATTTTACATATATATGTATATACATACAAATAAATTTGCACAAATACAAATGATGTTTTCTGAACTATTTGAGAATCCATTAGGGACCTTATGCTCCCTTCCCCCTCAATTATTCATGTGTGTCTCCTAAAATGAAAGATAATGCTCCTACATAATTGCAGTGAAAAATAAGAAAATCTGACTTCCATATGTTATCTGATCAGTAGTCCATATTCAATTTTACCAGTTGTTTTAAGCTCTGTTATTGCTATTTTATTTCCCTTTCCAGGATCCAGTCCAAGATCATGCATTGCATTCAGTTGTCTCTCTCTAGTCTCCTTTGGAATATGTTTTCAGTCTGCTTTGTCTTTCATGACATTAACACTTTTGAAAATAATTGAGTATCAGACACCTTTTTTGGGCTTTATCTTAGCTTTTACCAACCCTCATTAATCCTGTGTTAGCTTCAGGGGCCAACTGGGCCACCCTCTTCTGTGTGTCAACACTTTGAAATATTGGACACTCATTCAGCAGATGTCTCTACTTTGGTCTAAATGATTTTAATGATGTTGAGATCCTGGGAGGGTCCAAATATGAGGAAAATAAAAGTGCGCAAAACCTGTCTGCAGACAAGGGCTCATGGAGACCTAGAAACTGAAGCCCATCTCCCAAACTCTTGCTGTTCCTGTCTTTCAGTGCTGGCTCGTGTTTGTTTGACTTTCTTCTTTCTTTGCCACTTTTCTTCTTCCTTCTCTTCCTTTGCTTCTTCCTACTCCTACTGGTTGGCTTACTACTCTATATCTTTTTCATGACTCCTACTCCTTACCACCACTGTGACCATCACCTGTCTCACCAGCAGATGTGTCTGTTGCTCCTCTGCACACAGTACCACTTTTATTTTGGGGGGAGGGAACTAGTTGTTTAGTTTCTACACTTGGATGTGTCTAATATTGCTTGATGATTGGATTCAAATTATACAAGACTACCACAGAAGAAGTATGTTCTCTCAGTAAATCATACTGAGAGACACATGTTTGTTCCAGTACTGATTATTTTGATCACTTGATTGAAGTAGTATCTGCCACTTTTTACCACTGTAAAATGGCTCTTTTCTCATTTTTAATTAATTTGTGGGGATATAGCTCAGCATACCCTGGTCATCAAACTTTTGCTGCTGCGTTAGTATGCGGTAATAATTCTTGCTCCCCTCCCCCGTCTCACTTACTGGCTGGTGTTGTACTAGAAGAAAGAGCTAGCTAGTTAGCTTGCTTGCTTGCATTTATTTATTTATTTATTTATTTATTTATTTATTTATTGCAGGGTGTTCTCAAAGACTTATATGTTATTCCATGAATGAAATAACATCTTTTATTCATTGATCAAAATTTATTGAGTATTAACCATGTACCAGGCACTAATCTAGGTATGGAGATCCATATCAAAAAAAGATAGATATGGTTTTTGCCCTTTGATCATGTAGTAGGGTATTATTCATTTTAGTACATCCTTGTGAACAGTATGTTCAAAAAATTTTTCTGTGCTATTTTGATAGATAAATTCTAACTTTCTTTGATTACTTGTACTGTTTCTTTTCATGTTGTTGGCCCTTTTTATGACTTTCAGTTAATTTCAAGTTTAGAATTTGTGATTTACTTTCAATTGCAGTTTTTTGAAGTTTTCAAGTTCTGTGTTTTAGAAATAATTTTTAGATTTGAAAAATAAGACAATGTTCTCATGGTTTTGTGCAGTATTCCTGAAGTTCATTTTTCTACTACCTTCTACCCCTGAATTGTCTTAAAGAAATCTGTACCATTTACTAGGTGATGGATGCGACTGGTAACTAAGCCAGCTTTAAAGAAATTTGCATTGGGCAGTACTCTACTCCCTCTGTCTGTACCTCAGGTGTTTCAGGTGAATGTTAATTTCAAAACTTAAAACTAGTCAGGATTATAACATGTTTAAGGTAGGTTATTCTTAAGTCCTGGTATACCAGAAGAACTTGTGTCTTGTCCTTCGTAATTTTAGCAGTGACATTTCACTCAGCCACTCCATAATTCTTAGTTTCTTACCTTTTGTACATGTTAGGAAGAGAGTAAACCTTACCATTCCTTTTGCCTCTTTTGCCTGTTTATTGGTATACTGTTTAAGTTCATTTTTTTGTAAAAAATGTGTCACAGTTTCAAATTGTTTTAAAGAACAGTAGTGTACCATTGGTAAAACAAGGCATTTTGAAGATTTTTTTAAGACTGTTTTTTTCCTTTTTTTTATTTAAAGAAAAAAAAAGAAACAGAGGATAGAAATAATACATAATTAAAAAAAAAAAACAGTAAGAAATCGCTAGTTGATAATTACATATTTTCCTGTTAGAAGTAGTTGTTCAAGTTACAAAGGTAAAGCATACAAAATGGACATTCAAACAGTGAGACTGCAATCAGTTCTGTTCATCTATCCAACAAAAAGTTAGTAATATGGCCATCAATCCTACACATCCAAACATACATGCAGTTATATCCTTTAGAATATTTTCCTCTTTTTTTTTTTTACAATAACTATAATCAATTCTCGTTAACTGTTTAGAAGTTCTAAACATGTATAAGTCTCTACATGTATACCTAGCCTTTCTGTATTAGAGGGAAAAACAAATCAAAACAAGTCAACAATAGAAATATGAAATGAAAAGGACATATAAAACCACAATACTAGGTGATCTACAGTATTTAACTATGATGTCTCTTGTTGTTTTCAATGAAATTGTCTGTATCATCAGGCATTGTATAATTAAACATAGCAGTACAAAGCACTATTAATAAAAACCAAACATTGGAGACATTATAGGACTTCAAAGGCAGTTAACAATCAAACCAGAATAGGTATCCTATTGAATCTTGTCATCTTCAGAGTAGTTGCCTCCACTCTCAGACTTGATACTATCAAGCTTACCAGATTCGAATAAAATCAGTCAAGACAAAACAGAGATATAGCCCATCTTCTCTGCCTCATCTCTGCTATGCTATTTTTCTGTTCTTGTTTACTTTTCTCCTCCATTCCACTGTCTGCCCCTTTCATTGAGGCCTTTCTGCCATTGTTCCTGGAATCCTGGTGATTTTCTTCTCTCTCTCTAGAATGTCCTTCAGTATTCTTTGCAAGGTTGGATTGGTGGTCACGAACTCCTCCAGTTCCTCTTTGTTGTGGAAATATCTTGTCTCCATTAATTTTGAAAGACAGTTTTGCAGGGTACATCAGTCTGGGTTGGAGGTTATTTTCTGTCAGGGCTTGTAATATTTCACTTCAAGCTCTTCTTGATTTGATAGTTTGCATCGAGAAGTCCGCTGTGATTTTGATGAGTTTTCCTTTATAGGTAATCTGTTTCTTTTCTCTGACCGCTTTTAATATTCTGTTCTTGTGATAGATTTCTGGGATCCTGATTATTATATGTCTGGGTGTAGATCTGTTTTGGTTGTAGCTGGCTGGAGTTCTGTATGCCTCATATATTGGAACATCACTTCCATTTCCTATGCTTGGGAAGTTTTCCTTAATTATTTCTGTGAATAGCCTTTTTATTTCATTTGTATTTATCCCTGCTTCTTCGTTCACATTTTTTTTTTTTGGTACTGGGGATCGAACTCATGACCTCATGCTTGCCAGGCAGGGCCTTAAGCCACTGAGCTAAATCCCCGGCCCTTCGTTCACATTTTTTATTCTTAAGTTATAAATCCTCTTGTCATCTTCTAGCCTTTGTATTGTTACTTCCTGGTTCCTTGTTATTTTTAAGAGTTCCTTCCTTTTGTGATCATGCATTGCAAATCTATCTTCAGGTTTTGAAAGTCTATAATTTCTGTTAAGAAGTTTTGTCAGCTTTCAATGGAGTTTTTAATTTCCTGATACTCTCTTTGGATCTGTTTCATGTATTCTAGATTTTGTTTATATTCTTCATCCAAGGCTTCTCTCCTTTCTCTGGGTTCCTCCATTCTTCCATTTGTGTCTTCTTGAGGAGTGCCTAGCATTTCTTTTATTAATCTTCTTATATCTTGCTTCACCTGACGTAGAATTTCAGATTTAAATTCATCGACGAGGTCACAGAAGTATTTCTTTATTTCCAATGAGGCCATGTCTGATATTGCATGCTTGCTGCCCTCAATCTCCTCTGCATTCACCTCTCCTGGGCTTATACTCCCTGGGTCAGCGGTTGGAGGCTTTTTGCTGTTTCTTCGTCTTTTCACGTTTCTGGTTTCTTTCAGACAGGTGAATGGTGGAGGTCTCAGGACCCTTTCAAATTGCTTACAGTTTTTCTGAAGTGTACTGGCTAGGGGACCGCTGCTCTCTCCAGCCTGTTGTTGATCTGTGAGGTACATGCAGGGGCGATGTGGGCTGGCCCCTCCCCTATAGGCCAGTGAGTGTCTTCAGCACGTCAGTATATGCTCTGCGGATGTCACAGGTTCAGGACAAGCCTTGTCCCTGGCTATTGGGTCCCGCCCAGGGGCTTTGTCAACCCAAGCCTGTCCTGCCCAAATCTAATATGTTGTCTAGCCCTTTATCCCACTCTGGAGAACTCAGTTCCCATCACTCACCAAAGTTTGTGCAGCTCGGCTTGCTGTTTCCACTCCCTGTTGCAGTGCCTCCTCCTGCCAAGGATCTTGGAGCTCACCAACCCCTGCTCTCGGTGGGGATGCGACCTCAGCTCAATCGTGAGTCACCCGACTCTAAGATGCACTCAGTACAGCGATGGGAGCATGCCCAGCTCCAACCCTCCGTTACACTTCTTTTTATTTTATTTTATTTTTTATTTTTCCTCAGTTTCTTCCTGAGTCATGAGAATTCCTCTCCTTTCGTCTGGTTTTCTCTACGGTGTTAAATTCTAGCATCTGAGTTATTTTTCTTGGAGAGCTTTCTATTGTGCTACCTATCGATCAGCCATCTTTAGTGTATCTCTAGATTTGTTTTTAAAGTGACCTGTTGTATAATATTTAACATGGAGTTTTGCATTCTTGGGTGGTGGGGTGAAAAATGTATTTTTATTATATTGAAATATTTTTTGATTTGCTGTATATCCTTTCTGTTTTCCTTGCATTGAGGTCTTTTTAAAATTTCATATTTAACATTGTAAATTTGTGGTATGTTTTAATAAAATGAAAACAGCCCCTGAGCTTTTTTTCACCCCTACCTTGTGATCTTGGCACACTTTATCTTTGAGTCTGTTTAGCTAGATGGTCTAGAAGTTGAACTCTATATTTACTAGCTATGTGCCTTGCACAAAACAATTTTCTTGAGTTGTCCAATGAGGATGAAAGGGTTGTTAGAATTAAATGACAGAATTCACATTTAGGACTGTGCTTGCATAAAGAAAATCCTTAGTAAATATGTGTGTGTTCCTGTTTTTTATCTGTGAATTATCTGATTTGCCCATTTCACCAACATATTATAAAGATCATGTGTGAAAATGTATGTGAAAGTAGTATTAGGAGGATATATAGGTATGATAGACAAATTTGTATCACTTAAAATGTGCATTCACTTTTTGTTGCTCAACTAGTGTTTAGATACTGAGTCACCTATATTAGTCATTTTATTGATAAATGAAGTAAAAATTTTTAGACATTTTATAATTATCTTAAAATAACTTATGGTTTTTCTACTATGTAATTTCTACGTACTACAATTTAAATGAATACTATCATAATATTCTGCAGTTTGCACTGCTGAAGCAACTATATTAAGTTTAAGACTTATCTTGCTACTAAGTAATGCAGCTATGGAGGAAGGAAGCAGTTTTTAATTATTAAACAAGGTAGATATTTTTAGATGTCTCCAAAACCCCAAATCGTTATTTCACTCTGATATTTTTTCTGAGTCCTGTAACTCTTGCTACTTATTGGATACTTCTTCTTGGGTATTTTTGCTATCGTGTAAACACCACACGTCTAAACAGAGCTTATGACCTTTCTTCTAGAATGGTGCTGCCACTAATTTCCCTTTGTTTAATTAATGTTATCACTGCTCACCCATAACCCACGCTCAATCATCCTTGCTTTCCACACTGACCTCTCTGTTTTATTCCAGCTAGTTTTTGTGTGTCGTTAACAGTCTCGTTTGTCTTTGACTTCCTGTTTTTACTTACTGCCTTGAAACTTCATTTCCTTATCCTTATGAAATAAACTTCCTTCTATCTCTGATTTTTGCATCCTACAGTATTAAATACCAGATTTTAGACAACTGCTCTTTCCTAACTCCCTGTCAGTAACTTTAGTAGGCTAAGCAAGGAGAGAGACCAGGGCCCTTGAGACAAAGGAGCAAAGTAAGTTAGGCAATCTGTTCTGTGACTTGGTACCTGTAAAAAAGCTTTGGGCAAAGGATTTTATCCTCTCAGGTAGTGATACCTAACAGTATTAGTGTGTGTCTTGGTTAAATGTTTGCATGTGTGGTTATTCATTGAAATTAGTTTTAGGATTTTTATGGTTCCTTCTGTACTTTTAACTTTGCATGTGGAAATACTTCACAAGAGCCTCTGGACTCAGAACTTTGCTACTTGGTTTACTCTGTAGTCTTTTTAGAATACAAACAATGTCTTTAGAGAAAACTTGGATCTTCTTTCATTCTAGTTATATGGTAAGATCCAAAAATCTTTGTAGTTAAAGAGATACTGTTATTTTTAGGGCAAATCTTAAGTTCTGTGCTATGAATAATAATTATTTAAATAATTATGTTTCTTTTATAAAAATCTCATAATGGAATTATTTATTCCCTTTATAGAAAATGTGCCAGAGGAACTTCGAGAACCATTTTACACTGATCAGTATGACCAGGAACACATCAAACCTCCCGTCGTTAATTTGCTTCTATCAGCAGAACTGTACTGTAGAGCTGGGAGCCTCATTCTCAAAAGCGATGCTGCCAAACCCCTTTTGGGCCATGATGCTGTCATCCAGGCTTTAGCACAGAAAGGTCTTTATGTCACTGACCAGGAGAAATTGGTAACTGAAAGAGATCTCCACAAGAAACCCATACAAATGGTGAGTTTGCATAGTTTTTTTTTTTTCAAGCTTGAAAGTGCCTACTATTGAGTGTGAATTGTACTATAAAACAGAAAAAAATGTGTTTTGAAATTTAACTCTGATGTCTGTCTTGGGTTTAAAAACCATCTTTTTCTTATAAAACTTATGTCTAAAGGAAAGATTTTAGCTGTTTTGGAATGTTCGGTGCCATCTAATATCTGACAGAAACAATTACATTATTTCTAACTGTTTTAACATAATTTTTATTTAATTAAAAAATTTTCCATCATAGAGGTTAACTAGAAGAGGTGGAAAATGCATTTTTGACATTTTTTTCACTAGGTAAGAGTTGATAGGACCAGAAACATAGCTCAGGGGCATAAGCGCCTGCCTGGCAAGGGCAAGGTCCTCAGTTCAGTTACTGGTACCCCCCCAAAAAGAGTTGATACATGTTAAGTGTTCATTATATGCTTGAGTAACCTCATGGTGAACTTCTGCATATCAGATATTTTAGTTTACTTAGTAACTATTACCTTTTTCTTATAGAAACACATAAAAGTCTTCTCTGGGACTATTAACTTTTTCTTATAAACACACAGAAATCTGCTCTGGGACAAGCAAGCAAGAATCTCTCTTGAGAAATTCTCTGGAAACATAAATCTAAATGTTTATTTTTTGCTGTTTTAGTCCATTGCACTGCTTTAGCTTAAGTTCTACAAAATGCTGATACCAAGAATACTATTAGAAAAGTGACTGCACATTTGATTAAATCACACTGCCTTGTATGAGAGTAATAGTCTTGATGGGGAAAAGGAGAGGGACATATGTAGAAGATTGTATTATGAAATTTAAGAAGGGCATACAATAATTAGTTTATCAAATCTGCTACTAAATGAGGCCATGACCTAATTTGCTTTCTCCTGTTTTCCTTCTTTTATACTGCTGGAATAGAGAATAATATCTTAAGAATAATATAGTTAATGGCATTTGCTTTATAAATTTATGGTAGAATTACTAAGGATAACTGAGAATATGAATGTTGTATCAGATCCAAGAAGTTTCAGCTTTCATTGACAGCTCTAAATTTGCCTATCTTTACCTTCTGACTTTTGCACATGTGCTTTGGATACATATTAGATATGTAAATAGTTTGCCAAGGCAAGCATAATTCAGCTTAAATATCCTATCACTGTCAATTGGCTCTTCCAGAATCACACTACTAGTTGGATGATTCCATTAATTACTTCCATTTCTATTGTTTCCAGGCCAAGTGGATAGTTATAAAACACACTGAGTTTGTGAATCTCTGCTTGTTGTTTTTTCAGATATGGATAGGTATGCATTAGATGACCTAGTTGTCCTTAAAGTAGGTTATCTATTTTAGATCCTCTTTAATAAGAATGAAACAAACTTAACACCATTTCTACATTTTTTTCTAGTGCAGTATGTGAAGATAGACTTAGAAGATACTTGTAGAATTAATTTTAAAATACTGGGGTTGATAGACTGCTAATTACATTCATTACTAGTATTTCTTTCACACTTTATTGATCCTGCTGATAACTTTTGATGTGTTTAGATAATATAATCTAAACATTATAGATTTCCCCTATTTTTCTGGATTTGAGTTGTTTGTGGTCTTTAAGAACTTAGCAACTTAATTCTTGTTTTTTTGGTTGTTTTGTTTTTAAGACAGAGTCTTGCTGTGTAGTTCAAGCTGACCTGGACTCATTATGTAGCTCAGGCTGGCCTTGGACTCCTGGCAGTCCTCCTGTCTCACTCAGCCTCTTTAGTGCTGAGATTACAGGTGTGTACCACCATGCCCAGCAACAAGTTAATTCTTGACTATATCATCTTAACCCTTTGCAGTATCACAGATCTGTAGCTTAATTATTATTTTGCTCTTCTTTATCTTCCTTTTTGGGAAATATCATGAAAAATAGTGTTTATAATTGCACTGAATATATAGATCCTCTTCTGCCTCTACCACTTCTCTAAATTATCTTAGTAATTTTGACATGTTTTGGTTTCATATGCTGTTTCACAGCCTTTTGGGAAAGAAATGTGTGATTGTAGTAAATGTGTTATCTTGCTTTTTTTTAAAAAAGAAATAATGTTTGTAGTAATATTTTCTGATTAAAATTTCAGGTAGTATGAAATTTCCCAGTGAAATCATGTAAAGACAGTAGTTTTTAACCTGTAATCCCAGCTGCTTGGGAGGCTGAGGTAGGAGTATCTTCAGTTCCAGGCCAGTCTGGGTAATTTAGTGACATTAAAATTAAAAGTGCTGAGGAAGATGTAGCTTAGTAATAGAGTGCTTACCTAGCATGCACAAGACCTTGGGTTCAGTCCCGGCTACCTCAAACAAAAATGACAGTGGTTTTTAGATGAATGTACACCAAACTATTAGCTTTGGTTTCTTTGGGAAATAATTACAATTTTAACACTCAAGGGTAAGAAATTGAAATTCAAACAAAAGTATTGTCTAGAGAGCCTTATATGTATACTAATTATTTCTGTTACATTTTCAAAGGGAAATGAGTATCCTGATAACATGCTTAAATGTTATTTAAGCAAGCATAGAAAAATCAGAGCAAATATTGAAGTCGCTGGATGGTTAAATTCAATAATCCCATGAATGACTATCTGAAGCTTTAAAATATCTTTGCTGTAACTCATTGTAGTAATCAGTCTTTAGAAACAAAAGGTGTATGACTAAGGAAAGTTTGATTTAATAGATTTTATTAATGTTATCTTTTTAAAAATGAGATGTCAGGAGCCGGGATTTAGCTCAGTGGCATAAGCACCTGCCTTGCAATCTCAAGGTCATGAGTTCAATCCCCGGTACCCCCCCCCAAAAAAAAGAGATGTCCTATTGTAGAATATATATGTTTTATTACATTACTGTTAAAGATAAATTTTGAGAATTTGGCTTTTTAAGTGTTTGTAGTAGGGTCTGGGGGTTTAGCTCAGTGGTGTAAGTGCCTCTTGGCAAGTGCAAGGTCGTGAGTTCAATCCCCAGTACTAAAAAAAAAAGATAAATGATATAGTAATTTAATGTGAGAAAAAACTATAGCTTTGACAATGTCTTCTATATTTGTAGTACTGGGAATTATTTCAGACACTTAAAGCCAATTAATAATTACAACATTTATCATTCTCTTTCATTGCATAAGCATTATCTATCTTAAGATTGCTAGGAGGAGTTGTAATTGTTATCTGCCCAATGAGTATTACAAATATATTAGTAAAGAATAAATTTCAACAATATACTGTCATTTCTTGGTATCTATAGGTTTTGCACTAGTGGATTCAACCAACAGTGAATCAAAGATGTTCAAGGGAGAAAAATTGTGTGTGTACTGAACATGTATAGTCTTTGTTGTTCTTAATCTCTAGACAGTAGTGTAATAACTTTTTATAGCATTTATGCTGAATCAGAGATTGTAAGTAATCATAGACAATTTAAAGTAGAGAGGATATAAAGGTTGTGTATGTATGTGTGTGTGTGTGTATACATATGTATAGGATATATACAAGTAGTATAGTACATACATATAGTGTGTTTGTGTGTGTATAGTACACCATATTATGTAAGGAATTTGAACCACCACAGGTTTTAATATCCATGAAAGGTTTTTCAGGGATTCCCAAGCACACTGAGAAATGACATGCAGTTGCATTGTTAAAAGGTACACAGTTTTAAGAACTAATATGAATATACCTTTGAATTAACTTTAAATATATGTCTGGAGCAGAGGAATATATGGTTAACCAGAGGAAGAATTGTGGCTATTGAAATCATAGATGAACATTGTTCAAGCAAAGGTATGGTCCAGGCAAATTTAACTCAGAAAAATTATATTTGTATTGAACATGTATAGGCTTTTTTATTCTTAATTCCTAAACAGTACTGTGACAACTGTTTAGATACATTTACACTGTATCAGGTATTGTAAATAATCTAGAGATTTACTAGTATCCAAGATGACATGAAAATGGAGACAGCTGAAGTGAATGCAATCAAATGCTGAAGAAGATAGCTTAAGAGTACAGAGGTTTTGATCTTTGTTTCATAGTAAAATGCGGTTTCATGGGAATTGCATCAGTGTTATCAAGTTAGGATGGAGAGTTTGATCAGTTATAAAAATTCAAATTATAGAATTTTCGAGCTAGAAATGTCCGTAAAATCAGAAATTAGTGCATTTCTGAGAGTTACCTGGGGACCTTTTAATACAATTTTGAGGTCCTTTTATGAGAACTGCTAAATTAAAGTCTTTATTTAGAGGAGGGGTATGATATTTTTGTTAATGTGTGATTTTTATGATCCAAAGTGCATGGGAAATACTGATCTAATCCAGAATAATTTTATGTGTGTGTTACCCAGCTAAGGTTTAGAACTGTGAAATGATGTACCTTGGGTAGCACTGTTGGTTAGTAGCAGAACTAGAATGACAACCTGACACAGCTATACCTGTGACTTTCTAATTTGCATTGCTATAATTGGAAGCTGTTTGCCTACTTACTTGGAATCACACCTAGACCCAGTTATTACCTGAATTGTAGGCAGTTTTTTGGATCAAAGTCTTCATTGCAAATTAACTTCCCAACCATATTTACATGTATAGGAAATAATTGACATTTATAAAACTTAATAAAGTATATATGCATATGTATATAATATATATAATATGAAATAATGAGAATGATTTTCATATGTGACTTGTAAAATAAGGTTTGTTATTTAATCAAAACTTGTTTTGGGACCACCATTTTAATATAAGTCAAAAAATTAAATCTAAAGTCCTTTTAGTGAATACCAAAAAGAGAAGGAATAATCTATTTGCTTAATGGAATTTGTAGTGGGCTGATATGTCACTGGATATATAAATCATCAAATGTTCTGTCATGAATTGTTAGTATTGTTAAAGTGGATGTTTTTAAGTATTCAGAAGACACATGCTCAAAAGCTGTGGCACATCTATGTTATTAGCATTATGCTGCTTTTTTATACTATAACGGGAATGCCAGTGAAGCCGTCAGTAAAACACAGAAAGGTGCTCCCTTCGGCAGCGCATGTACTAAAACTGGAATGATACAGGAAGATGGTGAACACTTTTTTACCTGTTTCTATATGTAAGGAAGTGCTGCTTTATCATATTTTATGTTCTCTGCATCTAGGTGACCACTATCAGGTATGTTCATTTAAATGATTCGCTTAAAAATCTAGTGAGGAAGAAGACTAGGGAAAAAGTCAAATTAAGCAAGGGTTCTCTACATTTCACTTTAAGTGGTAGATGTTGGGAACCTGGAGGTGGGTGCAATGGTCTCTGCTAGGTCTTGAGGAAGGTGCCACAGGACAGAATGATTAATGAGGTAAGAAGGGGAATGAGGTGAGAATGGTAACTGGAGTGAAGTAATTTTTTTGACCCAAGTTTGAACAGCGAAAGTGTATATTACAACTAAAGTGTTGACTACATGAGAGGATAAGTGTGAGTTGAGGCCAAAAAAACCAGTTTGAGGTTACATTGTGAAGAGACTATGAGTTGAAACTAAGGATTTTTTAACTTTTTTGTAGGTTACTAGATCATGAAATAAGTTGTCACATTATTCTATGTGTTCAGTTTCTTTTTTTGTTACTGTTGGTTCTTTTTTTCTCTTGCTTGTATAAAACAAACTTTGCAGAACACTTTGAAACATTTTGTGAATGTCTTCATTGTCAGCTTAGTGTAAATTACCACCTTATTAGTTCTCAGGGCTGTATGATTTACATATGTCTATTTACTTGTTTACTTATCAGTTTGTAGCTAGTTTTATTTAGTTTACCATGTGCCAAGCAAGGTGCTTACTTTATGCATTCTCTAATTTTATTCCTATATAACTCTTTAAGAGAAAGATATTACCCTTCTTCTGATGAAAAACTAAGGCTTTGAGAACATAACTAAAGTCAAAGAACAAATACAGTAAGTAATGAAGGCAGGATTCTGACCATCTCTACTTTCACTGTAAATCTTGTGGGGTTTTGTTGTTGTTTGTTTGTTTGTTTTTTGTTTGAGACAGGGTTTTAACATGCAGTTCAGGCTGACATTAAACTTACTTTGTAGCCCAGGCTGTCCTCAAACTCATTGTAGTTCTTCTGCCTCAGTCTTCCAAGCGCTGGGATTACAGGTGTACACCACTTTTCCCAACCTAAATCTTGTGTTCTTAAATATAAATTCTACTGCTGTCTTTTTTTTTTTTTCTGTTGTTCCTTGAATCATAAATAGGTGGGCAGTTGTGAGCTAGAAGGAAGTGGAACTTATGTGCTGCCTGGAAATTTGCCTGGCTTGTTATTTGGTTTTGTTTTTTTAATCTTAGTAATTTTCTCAGAGTTCTTTTCACAGTTATCTTATTCCCTTTCCTATTTCAAAAGGTGTGTTAGCTTCATGTACTTTGAAATAACTGTAGAGGTGACATAGATTGGTTGTCCAAAAGGATGAGTAGAGTTGAGAAAGTCTATGTGGACTTGAGTTTCATATTTAAGAATGTGTAAAGTACTCCTCTTTGCTAGATATACAAAAGACATTGAGAACAAAGAAGCTTGAGAAGGCTGCGTGATCACTCCCTTTTTTCCATCCTCTTTTCTTCCTCTCCTTTCTTCTTGCTTTTTCTCTCTTTTCCTTTTAATATATTGGTCTTAGTAAGCGCTGTTCTTACAAATTTCCATGGTGCCACCAACTGTTGGATGGAACCCTGTGTAACTTATTGATCAAAGGTGTTACAATTTTTCCTTGTTTAAGGTTAAAAATTCCAATCTAACAGAGCTGGAGATTTAGCTCAGTGGCTCAAGTGCTTGCCTGGTTAAGTGTGAAGTCATGAGTTCCATCCCTGGTACCCCCGCCCCAAATTCCACTCCAGAGAAAATAGATCATATAAATATGTTACAGTAGAAGGTGACATTGATTTCTTGTCACCTTTGTGTAAGAATATCTTCTAAATAAAATGAGCAGAACTTGATTTTGAAGTTACTTTCAATTTTCAAAACTGTTTACTAGTCTTTCTGTATATATAGTACTAGAACTCGAGTTTTCTGTTTTCCACTCATGTACCTAATTTGAATTCCACTATTTTGAGGCAGCATAGCACATACATCTCTTGCAAATTAACATTATCTTTTGATATCTTACAACCACAGTTATCATGTTTATGTTTAAGCCTTTGTTTGGAACTCTAAAATTTACTTTCAACTAGAAATAACTTGATGAGTGATGCTTATTTTATCAGATCTCACAAAACCCTTTTATACTTACAATACTGAATTCAGTCAGTGTTCAAGCCATTTATTAATGTAATCAGTTTATTTGAAGAGCTTCTGCAGTGTACGTTGTCAACAATCATTAGAGAACTCCTGTCTCACTTTCATAGTCTCACATTTTAGTTACAGAAAACTAATCAAATTTTAAAGCTCATATTTTAGGATTTTAGGGTCATCAAATTCGGACCTACTCTTAAGCCAAGTTTTGAAGGATGTAAAAGAATTTACTAGGTAGGGAACTAAAAACTGTACTGTGAGTTATTGTACATGATGGTATAAGGCTGAAAGGCCTGTGTGAGCGTGACACACTGCGGGAAAGGAAAGTGTTTAGTTGTGGCTTTTGCACTAGGTACATATTGGGAGATGATGAGTAATGAGATAAGAGTAGATGGTGGCAGGGCCCAAGTGACCTTTATGTTATTTATGTGTATGTTATCCTGGAAATTCTGGGAAACTGTGTATGTCAAGGTTTAAACCCTACAGAGAAGCTGTCTTCAAAGTCATATTTCAGAAAGTTACTCTCGTGGTCTTGTGGAAGTGATGCCACTCAGGAGACTGATGATATAGCTAGACACCTGGACTAAGGCAGAGTCTAGGGAGAGTGGGAGTGGGAGAGCCATTTGTAGGGTAGATAGAATTAAGATAATTTTTTTGACTCACCAGAATTGAGATACTTACTAAGAGGAAAACCTAGAATAGGACTGGCAAAAAGTTCCTATGTCACTTCTAATTAATGAGTTGATAATTAACTGTTATCATCTCTTTCCTCATTAATGGGACAAAACACACAACCCTGCAGCTTAAAGGAGAAGTTTATTTTGGCTCATATTTTAGAAATTTCAGCTTTTGCATGGTTGGAACCATGGCCGAATGGTGTGGGTGAAAGAGCTCCTGGGTCACCTCATGACAGCCAGGAAGCAGAGAATGAAGGGAGGAACCAGGGAGGGAGATGCACTCTGTCAGGCCAGGCCCGTAGTGACCCACGTCTTCCAATTAGGTCTGCCTCCTAATATACTTAGCTGTAGCACCCTCATGATTCAGTCACATTCCAAAAGTCCTGTTTGTTAGGAGCATATGAAGCTCTTGAGGGACATCTAGATGTAAAACATATTAACTACTACAAGCTAGGAAAAACCAGCTCCATGGTCTTACTCCATTCCGGGACCCTCAGAGCCTAGGTTCTTGCTCCCTATGTATTGCTTCTTCTGCTTTTGACCCCCAATATTTTTACCTTAAAATGGAAAAAAAAAATGGGAGCTTCATAGCTTAAAAATCGTTAGCTGATATTCTTTTTTTCTTCAGCTGATATTCTTAAAATTTTAATTTTTTCTGTAAGTGATAAAATGTGTTCTTTAAATGTCATCCTGTTTCTCTTTCCTTCTTAGTACTTTTTGTAATAGATGGAGTTGTAAGTAAGTGAAGGGGGTCTTTGTGTGTTCAGAGAACTATATTTCAGAAGGTGAATTAACTTGCACAAAGCCAAACATTTAATCATTGAAGATGCTAGGATTTGGACTTGTGTCTTTTGTCTCCAAAGCCCATTTTTATTTCATTTATACCACATAGCCTTTGGGCTAGGAGGAGAAAACTCAGAAATAAAACCCCTTACTACAGTGTTTAATAGCTTGGGAAACATTTGCAAATTACTATTACTGTGATTTGGTAACAACCAGAAAAGGGAAATATGGCAGTTATCACCATCTCTTTTTTTTTAAATAAAGAAGCTTACTTGGTTCCTGCTGAAAAAGGTGTAGGCAGAAGTGATAGATCATGATCATATTGCTAGTGTGGGTAGTAACAAAACAAGAGGTGGGTCTGTGCCTTCTTAACCCTACATATACTGCACAGCTTTCTTCTTTCTGACCTTGTCAGAATTGGCTCTTGGAAGACCAGCTGAGCATATCAAAATGAAGTGGAAGATAAAAAGGGAGAGGATATGCAGCAGTAAAGGCTAAAGTGGTGAGAAGGGAGAAGGGTAGGAATCCTAAGGACCAAGAAGGAGTCAATGGAATTATTTCGGTCAACTAAGGCACTCTTAGCTTTTCTTTTCTTTTTTCGGCACTGTTTTCTTATGCAGGAAATATGTTGTAGTTGGTGAGCACTGATGATAAAAATTTACACTCGTAAAAATTAAAATAGAATGATTTACTTTGCAAGTAATTCATTTAAAAATATTTCACTTTTTTCATATTTTTATTGGTACATCTGTGCAATACATAATGATTACATTTGTCATGGGGGATGTTTCAATCTGGAAAGTCCCCCAAAGACCCATGTGTTAAAGAGTTGGTCCCTAGTCTGTAGTGTACCAGTTTGAAAAGGTGGGGCCTCATGGGACATTTGAGGTTGCCCTAATACACGGGGACTTGCCCTCAAAGGACATTGTGAGATTCTGGCCTCTTTCTCACTTCCCAGCAATGAGATGAACATCTTGGATATGCTTCACATTTTCTGTAGTGATGTACTATTCTGCCATAAGTCCAAAAGTAAGAAGGCCAATTGATCATGGCCAAAAATTGTGGGCCAGAGTAACCTTTTTCTTTTTATAAATGGATTATCTCAGATATTTTTTACAGTAACTAAAAGCTAAAATAGTGGAGAAAAGGGAGGTGCTGTGTTGATGCCCCTTTCTGAGAGCTTTACATGCTGTAAGGAATGACAAGGCAGAGACCACTCCACAGGCCTTTGTGAAAGCAGCAAGACATACAGTTTAACACCTGAGTGCAAGCACACAGAGGGCAATAAGGCCATTTGTAGGGAACAAAAGTGGGCCTTTTTATAGGGCTTGAAAGAAGCCAAGGGACATTAGGCAGGAAGATGTTAATAAATATCAATGGCCAAAGTTCTCAGCTGTCACACACTATAGTGGGCACAGTCCTTGAGGTGTCTTGTGTAGAGATGTCCTTGCCCTATCTTATTTCTTTGAGGACATTCTGTGTTTGCTGAGGACAGCCTTGGTGCTGAGCTGAGTCTCCGCTGAGAACAGGTAGGGTGCTGGGAGGCATGTTCAATTTGAGCCTTACCCGTACCAGTCACAAGGATGAGAAGAGGAGAGAAGGACAATGTGCCTTTCTACCTGAGGGAACAGGTCCTGGTCTCATGGACACTGCAGTCACATAGGCCCAGTGAAGAAGTGGCCATGACCAGTGCAGTTCCACAGTTTGCTTGTTTGAATGTGTCACCTGTATGCAACACACAGCCTACTCTGAGGCTGGCATCTTTGCGTTTGTTTTTTTTTAACCAGTATTTCTCTTTCTTGTGTATCCAGAAAAGAGATGAGGCAGATGGGCTGTTTAGAACAAAGCATTCCTTCCACTTGTGCCAACTTTATGATTTAAGAGAATCAGAAGGTTTTGTTTTATCTATATGATAGAGCTACTTCAGAAAAACACAATATTAATAGAAGAACCATTAGAATATCTTGTGTAATAACTTGTGAAGAAAATAGTGTTGTATTTACCTTTGTTAAACTCTTTCTGATGAATAAGGAGAGAACAAAGGTACTGATACAGTAGAAAGTGCTAAACTAAGAATTAGATTTTGAAAGAGAAAGAAGTCATTCCAAATTACTACTAGGTAGTACAGATTCTTTGTTTTGTTTTTTCCCTACAGATTTAAATAGGATTATCTGTAATTATTTGTGAAATACACATTCATTGAGCATTGACTGTTAGGTGTTCTGAAGGGTGTTCTCAAACTTCTAGAGTTAAGTCTAAATGATTAGATTGCTTTCTACCTTATTTTTAAAAATAAGTATGTGCTTTCAAATAAAAGTGACAAAGAAGAGTGGACTTCTGATTTAATTAGTTACTCAAAGTACAAGATATGGGCATTTAATTGCCCAAACAATATTAGCACAAATCTTTCTTTTCAATGAACTGGGAGAAAATAATAGTATAACCATGTTAATTATCATATAGATACAATTTTTTTTTTTTACTTTTCCTTTTCTTTTCTCCATTCTCCTATCTTCTTTTGCCTTTTGAAGCTTCTTCCCATTTTATGGTATCTCTTGTACATTTTGGATCTTATTTACTTTTTCAGCTTTTCACACCAGGGAGACAATGTGATGTTTACACATGTGCATCTGGTTTATTTCATTCTGAGTATGGTCTAAAGTTGTATCCATTTACTTATAAAAGTCTCCAGTTTATCCTTTATGGCTGAATAATACTCCATTGTATAAAAAGATCACATCTTTTTTTATCCATTCCTCAGTTGATGGCCATTTGAGTTTTTCCAAAGTCTAGCTATTATAGATTGTGCTGCTATAAATATGGGTGCACATTTGTTACTGTGGTACAATGTTTTTTATTTTTCTGGGAAGATACCCAGAAGAGGAATAGCTGGGTCAAATGGACCTCCAATCCTAGTTTTTTGAGGAGTCTCCACTCTGATTTCCATAGTGACTGCACCAGTCTTATTACCACCAACAGTGGAGAAGGGTTCCTTTATCCTCATAAAGGAACTGCCCCTGAAGCATTTTTTATTAGTTGATTTCTTAATAATAGCCATTCTTTCCAAGGTGAGATGGAATCTCAGTGTTGTTTTGTGACCCTTGAATGACCATTGATGTTGAACATTTTTTCATATATTTATTTGCTGTTTGTATTTCTTTGTCTAAGAAGTATATATTCATCTCAGATGCCCATTCTTGGACTGGGTCTTTAAATTTGAGAGGCTTGATTTTTTTTGAGTTCTTTATATGTTCTTTATAGTAATTTTTGTTTGAGGAACAGCTAGCAAACATTTTTTCCCACATTGTGGGTTTTCTTTCCATTCTGCAGGTGGTTTCTTTTGCTGTGCCAAGGCTTTTTAATAAGGTGAGATCCCAGTTGTTGACTCTTTGTGATAGTTCCTGTACTAAAGGCTTTTATTTATGAAATCTTTTCCTACACCAGTGTCTTCAAAAGTTTTACCTATTCTGTCTTCCAGCAGATTTAATGTTTATGTTTTAATATTTAGATCTTGATCCATTTTGAGTTTAGTTTAATGCATGGTAAAAGATAAGGGTCCAGTTTTAATTTTTGGCGTGTGCAGAGCCAGTTTTTCCTGCACCATTTATATATGAGTTAATGTTTTGGGCACCTTTGTCAAAGATAATGTGGCTTAAGATGTTTGGAGTTGTTTCTGCATCTTCTAATCTGTTACATTGATCTTTTTGTTTCTGTTTGTTTTTGCCAGTACCACATTGTTTCTTATCACAGTAGCTTTATAGTATAATTTCAAGTCAGTGATGCCTTCTGCTGTGCCTTTGTTGCCCAGAATTGCCTTTACTATTCTAGGTCCCTTCTGGTTCGAGATGCGTTTTAGGATTGTTTTTTCTAATTCTGTGAGATATCCTTTTGGAATTTAGATCAGAATTGCATTAAATCTGTGTAACAGTTTTGGAAGTATGATCATTTTCACTACATTGGTTCTTTCTACCCAAGAGCAAGGGATATCTTTCCATTTTCTGGTATCCTCTTCAATATCCTTTTTCAGATGTAGCTGTAGATGTAGTTTTCAATGTAGAGGCCTTTTACATTTTTCTCTAGATTGATTCCTAGATATTTCATTTTTTTGGATGCTATTGTGAAAGGTGTTTTCCTGCTTTCTTGCTCACTGAGTTTGTTATTTGTGTACAGGAAGGCTATTGATTTTTGAGTGTTGACTTTGTATCCAGCTGTGCTAATGAATTTGCATAGTAAGTCCATTAGCTTTTTAGTGGGATTTTTGGGATCTTCTATGTAGAGTATCATGTCATCTGCAAATAATGTTAATTTAACTTCTTCCTTCCTATCTTTATTCCTTACATTTACTTTTTATGTCAAGCGGTGTTGCTTAAAATTTAACAATTCAATTTAGTGTAAAACACTTTGTTTTTATAAAGTGAAACATAATGAGATACAAATAGATCCAAGGTTGTCTTGTGCAAAGTCCATCTGCCATAGGTCTTAGGTTGTCCAGATTCTTTTATTACACTGTTGCATTGTATATTGATCTAGAAATATTTTAATTATAATAGTAATTCTGAGTTTCACTGTATTTAGCCAAGAACAAGAACAAATAAAATCCAAATAATAACTGGTGACCTATGATTTCTGGTGCCTGGCACAAGATGATGTTTGGAGCCAGATTCTTTACCTTCGAAATCTGATTAAACCATGGAAGGCATTTGAAATTTAGCAGAGTCACAAGTTAGAGTTAGGACTAGAGAAGCAAAAGGAAACGATAAAGTTAGTGGGGGAAGAGTGCCAGGAAAGACTTTATCACTGTCTTCCATGTCAGCGAATATGGGTCTACACTATCGGAGGCTGATATTCTGTGGTATGAAAATTTTTACTTGTCCATGTTTTGTTCTTGTCTGGCCCAGTCACAACAGTGACATGATCAGAATTCCATTTTTAAAAATATTAGACTATGTAACCTAGGATACGCAGAATGAGAATATATTGGTGGTGGCCTTTATTGATGAAAAAAAACAGAAGAATGAATTCGAATTGGAGGAGTGGTCATGGTATCATGCATGGATGCTCAATTGTCTGGGACACATCTAAGTTTAAAATACCTACCTGCAGGACACCCAGAAAATCATAGATGCCCAATAAGGTGTGGAGTGGAGATAAGTTTGGGAATCAACAGGATAGTACTTACTAGATGAAGCTATGGGAATTGGGATGCCCAGTGTGGACATGTTTAAATTTAAAAGGGAAGACAAGTGATAGAACTGTTGCAAACACAGATATTTTACACTTGATCTTAGCCAAAAGGCCGAGAAGCCATGATAACACAGATATTTTAGCAATACGCAGAAAATATTGTGCAGAATAGCTGAAAAAGTGTATGATAAAGAGAATTGAACAACTCTGAGTAATACCAGAAGCTTCTTGTTTGAATATGTATCTACCTTTTTTTTTTTCCCATTTTGCTAGTTATTATTTTTTGATATTGTGTTTCAGATTAGGAAAGTATTTTAACTGTTTAATATAAAGTATCATGATCTATTGAGAAAGATTTCAGATTTTTCATAGTTTTGAAATGAAAGTAGGAAGTTCTTTTTTTTAAATAAATTTTCAATGATGATGCTGACAGATTCAGGAACTCTTTGGAAGTCAAATGCATATATAAAATGTATTGGTACCAGTTTTCTGTAATAAGCTTTCCCTCCCTAATTTCTGTAGACTCACACTACACTGTAGTTTTCATGTAACTAAGAATATAAAAATATTATTGTAGATGTGAGTGGTGCCACATGCCTGTAATCCCTGCACTTGGGAGGCTAAGGAAGGAAGATCACTGTGAGCTTGAGGTCAACCTGGGCTACATAGTGAATTCAAGGCCAGGCTGAACTATATAGTAAGAGCCTGTCTTGAACACAAAACAAACAACGGATAACATTATTGGAGAGGGGCTGTGAGACAGCACAATTGCACAGCACCTGCTTGTCACATGCAAGGTCTTGAGTTTGATTCCTGATACAAAAAAAAAAAAAAGAAAGAAAAAAAGAAAGACAATGGAAAGAAAACTGATTTTTTTCAGTCTTCTGTTAAAAGCATAATAATTTATTGAATTGTTAATATCTACAATTGGAATTTAGATTGTCAGTAGTCAATGATTCATTACAAGTTAGTATTTTAAATGATTTATAATGACAAAGAGGAATTAGGGGAGTTTGTGACCACCAATCCAACCCTACAGAGAATACTGAAGGACATTCTAGAGAGAGAGAAAAAAAATACTGGGATTTTTGGAACAGTGGCAGAAAGACCTCAATGAGTGGGGCAGGCAGTAGAATGAAGGAGAAAACTAGACAAACAGGCAGAAAAATAGCATAGCAGAAATGAGGCAGAGAAGGATGGCTAGA